>VZUI01000253.1:0-43020 GCA_013401135.1 Cettia cetti | reverse complement strand
TCATGTGGCAAGGCATTGATGAGCCATTAGCAGAAGATAAGGGAAACACTGCCCCACCTGGTTTCAACAGCTCATGAGGACGGTGATAAAATACATACTTTGGGCACATCTTACATTTTAACCTAGGACAATTTTAAATAGAAGTTCAACAGTACAGAAATAAACTATATGAGGGTTTTGTTTCTTAAAATTTCTGGATGAAAAGATATTTATGTCCTTTCTTGTTTTCTAGGAGTTTCTTACATTTTTCATGGCTAAGGAGTCTGTATTTTAAGTTTTTGTAGAAGAATCCTGACTTTTTTGTACAGCCTTCACCCTTTTAATAGCAAGATCTTATTAGCACATAAACCACCTCAGCAGCACAGGGCAAATTTTAGAAGGAATTAAACACAAACTTTTTCAGTGTCATGAAAAAAATCTTATCAGAAATAAGGTTTTAGACAGAACTTTTCTAAGTAAAGTTTTGCTGCTTAAAATATACGTACAAAAAAATTGCAAACCCTCACACAAATATTTTTCAATAATTAGAAAATATTCAAAGCAAAGATCATGTGGTTTAAATTTTTCTTCAAAACTTATTCTTTCTAAAGTAAACCAGCTCATGCTTAGCTCAAAATCTAAGAACAAATTTATGCCAACTTTTTTGTTTATAAAGTGAAATATGAAATTGCTAAAATAAGAAACCCTCACA
Source organism: Cettia cetti (assembly GCA_013401135.1). Taxonomy (NCBI): domain Eukaryota; kingdom Metazoa; phylum Chordata; class Aves; order Passeriformes; family Sylviidae; genus Cettia; species Cettia cetti. The sequence continues at coordinate 42,329 of VZUI01000253.1, read as the reverse complement.
AAATGAACAGATGACCAAAACTATAAATGTTTTCAATGTTTTTAAATTACATCCTGTGTCAAATGACATGGAAATCAATAAATGAGAAAATAATAGTAATGAAATCTGAAACTGTGTGGTTCTTATGACAGTTGAGTTCAAGGACACTGAAACAGCAGCTATAAGCACAGCAGAACCTTCAGGTCCTGGGCACCCTCTGTTTCTTGTGCTAATATTTGCTTGCAAGTGATTTTTGCCCCTGCAGGAAATGCTGGATTACAAGCTTTGCATTTTAAACATAATCCCAGTGTGATGCACTAATTTTATTATATATATGGGTTCATTTTCTTTATAACATCATATTTATCTTCTTGATAGAACATAAAGATAGCAGTGAAATAACATCCTGACTTCTTGAGGTGGCATGAGAAATGTGCAAAAATATACAAAATATATGGCTAGAAGAAGCAAAGATAACTGAAAATAGCCTTAAAGCTCTAGATTGAATGTTAACATAATACCCTGCAGACAAATGCAAAAAAAACACCCTAATCATAATGCTTAATGAGAAGCCATTAATGGAAATAGTATATGAGATTAGATTAATCTTTTCAGACTTGCAATCCACATAAGAGGAAGGTTAATAGGGAGCTTACTGTTGTGAAATAGCATACCAAAAATTCATTCAATTTACTAAGGGGAGAATTCTATTTTAACCTCAAAAATGTAGTTTCTTATTGTAGTGGAGGAAAAAAAAAACTTGAGATTACTTTTATCCTAATTTCAGGAGTATCCCTGAAGAAAATGAGACTTAGATGACATGAGTCTGGACGTGTTCATTTCTCAAACTCTAGCCTGTTTGTAAGGCTGCTTAATTCCATAATTATTTTAATTTTGTTTTCTAAAGCTCTCCAGTCACCTGAGCTGCAGCATTAACTATTAAATTGCAGTGTACAGTATACACAAGTCCACTGCTGGTGCCCATAATTGGACTTAGATGCTTAATGGCCTAAATCCATGCTATTAAAGTCTCTCAGACTTTGAAAGAGGAAAACTTAAAAAAAAAAAAAAAGGTTGCTAGAAGTAGGAATTGGCCCAAGACACAGCTTTTTTAGGGATGACACTAAAAACTGAACACTTCAGATGATTGGACCACAGTGCTGGGAATGGTCCCTGACACTTTATAATTTACTAGAAGAGATGTAGCTTAAATTTATGCTTCTAGGTAGAATCCTAATAACACCAATGTGCTCAGCATTAGAAAGTTGATACTACCTGTGGAACAGAAGTTCTCAAAGCACAGGTATCATTTAAACCTCATTAAAACACAGAAATAGCTCATTAGTGAGGGATTTAACCTAAAATTTGGGGAAATAGAGCTTCCAACACTTATTTCAATTCATCTGGGCTGAGATTAGAGTTTATATTTCCTACCGGTGGGGCTTTATCTGTGTATAATTTTAGGCTTGGGGGCTGTAAGCACCTCTTTTTTCAATGCAAAATGTTTTCAATATAGTATGTTCTGCATTTTTAGGATTCTTGTGCATTCCAGTTCCTAATGGGCGCCTTTTTTTTTTTTTTTTTTTTTTTTTTTTTTTTTTTTTTTTTTGAGTTTGACAGAGACTGGATTACTCTATACTGTTAGAATATATCAACACAAAAAGGACTGGAAAAGCTATAGCCCTTAATAAATTATATCTCGCTGGTCAAGGGTGAAGTAGAGGATGAATGATGTGAGGGGGAGCAGGGATCAGAATGCAGAACACCCAGCTCTAACAGGGAGAGATGTTACTTTTAATGGTGGAAGCTCCCGTAAGTGCCCCCATGTTTTGACTAACCCAGTTCAAGTATTCTAAACCAAATCAATTTAAAGATTAGAATCCTCCAGTGAAAGAGAATATCTAATTTTCCCCCAGGAAACATGATTTACATTTGGTCTTTCAATGGCATCTTCCACTTTCCAGTTTTGGTGTCTTCTCTCTGTGTGAAATACTGAACTTTCCTTAAGAAACATACAAAGAGTGAGTTGTGATTAAGATTTACAATGATGATCCATTTTTTTTGGACCTAGACAGTCTTTTTTTAAGCCAAACAACCTAGAAAAGACAACAACTATTATTACTAGGGTTATAAAGCAAAAAGTAGGTGAATTATCCATTAAGGTTGTTTACTTCTCTACAAGAAAGAAAAAAAAAATTAAACTTATGATCCTAATATGGCAAAAATTAGAAAATGTCAGTATGAAAAACATTGTTCAAATACTCTATAAATTCCAGAACCAAAAACATTTTAGAAGCTTATTAAAGTCAAACTTTAATTTATATATATGCACTTTGTTTGCACAAATCTAGTGAAAATGAGCCCTCCTTCATCACTCTGGCTTCTCACTGCTATGACCATACAAAATGAATGAAAAAAGTAATTTCTATTTTTAAATTTCTTACTGTTGCTGTAATAAATATACAAAAAATATGACCACCAACCTTAAGAGCTATTAAGTTGTTTTTTTTTGTTTTGTTTTGTTTCCTGACAAGTTACCGTCAAAGGCAGAATTGTAATTATTTACCTAATGAGGTAACTTTCTTCAGTACAACGGCTGATGCACAAAGCTGGAATACCTAGAATATAAGTAAGATAAATTCTCCTTTCTTTTAGTTCGAGGTAGTCCAATTTATATCAGCTGGAGCTGTATAAAAAAGAGCTGGAAATCTCCACAAGAGCTCTCTCCACAAGGGCTGTTTTACATTTAACTAGCTCATCTGTTAGAAAGTTGTCAATTTTTCAGAAATACAGACTCTCTTGAAAGAATAAATTATTAAAATGAGAATATTCACCCTTAAAGCCTACAGATATGCAAATGCAATTAGCAGATGAATAGTCTGTATGACTTTAAATACCTTTTATTTGACATCCACATGAATTGTCCATTCTACTGAATATGTTTGAGCTCTCCAGGTTTACATATAGTTTTTTTGGTCTTTGTACTTTTGTTGGTCATGTACAACTGTGGTATGTAAAAACAAAATATCAGCCAGACTCAGAGCAGTGAAGGAGTGGGTGTTATGATGTGCAGATAAAGACAATATCAACTTCATTATATGAAACCAAATGTAATAGTTGATTTTCCTTTGATTTTTTTTTTTAATTTCCTGTCAGAGATGCTTTAAATGCTGACGATTTTAATTTTCTAAAAAATAATATTGGACATAAAAATGTACTCTGGATCACTGATATTTTTATGCGTGTTTAGAATTTGCCAATCAAATTACAACTTTAAGTGATTTTGAAGAGAGTTTTACTTGTTACATTTCATAGTATTCTGATTTTTTTAACTTGCTTTACTAAATAAGTGTTAACTTCATTTTACAACTTGGGTATTTAATTAGCTTTCTCTTTCTTGATGCTCCAATCAGTGACTGAAGACCATCCTTTCATGGTTTTGTTGTGAACTAAACTACTTTCAGGTAAATTTCTGTAGTCAAAAACATTTCAGTATATTTAAAGTTTTTTATGTTTTCTAAGAGTTTCTAAAATGCCATCCAAAACTTAATGAAGTACAGACATGAACTGAAAATAGAAGTATTTTTGCAATTATATAGCTAATAAAAAGCAAACTAAAAAATGTGGTTTGTCTGGGGTGAAGATAAAAGATATTCTGAAACAATCCAGCTATTAGTGCAATCCCTACAACATAAATAACTGAAAGTGTAACTGATGAAAATATTCATTAGGTCAACTGCTAGGTAAAATGCTATTTTGTTTTTCGTAACTCATATTTCATTGATTCCAGTGGAAATTTCAATCTGAAAACATTGTCAAAAGTTATATTGTTCTCTGAACATACAAGTGTGGAAAATTCCTTTATTGTGTTGTAAGTACTTGAGGCATAAAACCTGCTATTTGGAACCACCTGTCAGGTAGAAGCCTACAGCTGCAGAAAATGGATGATGTGAGCATCCTTTTCATAGTGTTGTAAAATCTTTAAGCTTTGCAGTCAAATACCAATATGGATACTAAGTTTCAATAAACGTGTTAAATATCACACTAATTTTTCAAAGACTTTATGACAATAATGCCTGTTTTCAGAATATCACTATGTAAGAACAGGACTGATCTTAGAGTGGGCTTTATTTTCAGATGATGTGACGTATTCAGCCTCTGCAAATAAAGTTCTTCTACAGGATTATAAAAATGAGTACCCAGATAATTAAGCTTTTAAATAATGAATATTTTTTGAAAAGAATAAGGGAGGACTATTCAATTCCTTGGAACTCACATCAAATATGTAAGAAACCATCCTAAAAAGAATTAAGTAAACACAACTAGCATTAACTCTAGTAATAAATATGAAATTGTACTTAATTAGCTATTATGTGTTTTCTTGCTGCGCCTAAAAACACACCAAGAAGAATGAAAAACATATTTTAAAATATATATTTATATATTTACATGCACACATATCCTATATATGTATAACCTGTATATGAAGTGCTGACCTCTAAGAAGTAGTGTGTTTTCAGCAGATAAAAATTAGCTAGAGTTTGAGTGCATTATCTCAGTGTTTGCAGGTATTCCCAGTAGAAAGAAGAGGAAAGCTTAGATAACAACACAAGCCGATAAACTTATCTATTAGAAGTCTCTTTTAAGGCTGACTGCTTAATATATCCAGTTTCTTTCCAAAACCATTTTTTTACTATCATATTTATTATATTTGCAACATTTAAGATTGTAATATTACTCTTAAAATATACTGGCTTTGTCACAGTCTATATAAAAACTTTCTTTGTTGGTTTCTTGTGGTGTGGGTTTTTGGTGTTTGTTTACTTGTTTTTTATTTGAAGCATCAAATTTGTTGTAAATGAGCTGAAAGCTATTTCATTGTAGCCAAGGACATATAGATGAGTAGCGGCTGTCAGACTAAGGCATCAGGATCTTTACAATGGTTCACTATTTTTCCCCTCGCCAGGTATCAAAGCATAGTTTATTCAACATGATCTAAAAGTGGCATCTTTTGGCCAGACTGAAAGGCATCCCAGAGAAGGAGTTAACAGAGGTTGTAGCAATCCCTGCAGTGCATTTTGGTTCAATCTATCCTCTGCAAGCCAACTGGAATGTGTGCTGTGGCAATACCTGAGACAGAAGTGTTGGTGAAAGCTGAGAGATTTAGTAGCACTTTGACCCTTTCAATATGTGGTGTCATGCAGAGATGCTGTGCTTTGCTGTGCTTTTGGTGTGTGCATCAACATTTGCTTCCACTGATGCCTTATCTTTCATATTATCCAGATTCTGTACTGCCTTAGTGTGTGACTCCAAATTTCATATAAAGTTCTCTTCACAAGGTAGTTAGACAAAGCAATCCTTTTCCAGCCTGAGAACCAAGGATACCATTGCAGCATCAGACCCAAAAAGTATAAACAGAGAACTGAGGAGAGCAATCTGGGAGCATGAGACTTCATAACCTGAAGCTGCAATTAGACAATTAAGCCCAATATGGAAATGGACCAAAACTTCTAAAAGTGTGAAAACCTTGTGACCTGTCACCCATCTTGGACCACAGCCGGGGCCTTGTAGTGGCCAAGGTGCATCCTTTGAAGGCCTTTTAATAAGTACCTACTTTATTCCTTTAACACTGTCTAGCCTCTGTTCTAGGTAGCCTCTCAAGCCATCATCACCTTCATGTGTTTTCTTTGTCCTCACACAGGCTGTTTGTTCTTCCTAATCCTCATGACAATCCCTTTTTCTTCCTCTTTCAGTGCAGATACATTGGTTTTGATAGTAAATTATGAAGAATGTACAGCAATTCAGATGAGTTCTCATCAGCAACTTCCACAGTTGCCTTACTACTTTCAAACTGGAGGTATCTTTTATAATGTGTATGTCATGTGACATGATTCATCTTGCCGAAGAAAGGAATTTTGGAAATGACATCATACTATGCCTTATAGTCAATTAGAGTTCTTTCTCCTATTCAAATGAAGATAGGGAGGCATATACAAAAAATAATTCAACATAGATTTTCTTACTGTCTTTTGATGCCTTTTCTGCCATTTTCAATTCAAAATGCATTTGGCTAGCCTTGTTAAAGCTATGAGGGTGGGTTTTATTTTGGCTAAATTTAGATGTCTGGATGTAACTTGTGGGGAAATTTATCTCACCTGTTATGGATCCTGTCTGTCTTTTTTCCAAAGGTGTATCTCATTGCTTGCAGAAGTAATATTTCATGATACTAGATACAGCAGATACTATATGTAGTCAGATGGCTCCACTATAAAACAACTTTTCAAAAGAAGTTGAAATACCTAAGACCTTATTATTTTCAGTGACATCTGTGGCAAGACAACCCTATAGCTTTAAATAAAGCATTTTATGCACTTCTGTAAGGTTCAGAAACACTGGGAGGTGTGAAGCAAAGTTCTCAAATGTATGGTCCAGCTGTCAAATATTCACATCACAGAGCAAGGATGAGTTATACAAATGTGGTATCATACCTCAAGAAGTAATATTATTATTGTTGAATGAATAATTTCCACAGGTTGTGTATTTTGTGTCCTGAAGCATTTTGTTTCTGTGGAAGGGCACTAAATAATGTGATCTATCCACCTCAGGAGGACATACCACTTTAAACCATGTTGCATTTTATGGTGTAGACATGTCATTATATCAGGCACAATTTCAATGACAAATTCCAAAGTCAGAATTAAGAACATAAATAGGAGTTGGATCCAGTGAAGAGTTAAGCATTTCCAGAAGGTTTTTCATCCTGTCCAAATGTATATGTCTAAGATAGGTGTGATGAATTGCCATCTGTCTCTTTCTATTCAGAGCAGATGAAAGTATGTGCCAGACTGTTACATAAACAAAGACACATTAAAACAGTTTCAGGACAAGTTGAAGCTTTTGGTATCAAAATTCTCCATACGTCTAGGCTTCAGCTTCTAGACATGTTGAGAGGAGATTCAGTTGCACTACATCTAACATTATCCAAATCTTCAAGCTAGCAACTCTTTCTTTATTTAGACTGATGGGCTTGTGATGGCAGTGGAGGGGGTGGGAAAACGTTATGTGAAAGGCATTGAAAGGCTCATTTGGGATGCTATACATAACTGCTATTGAAGCTCTGGAACACTTATTTACTTGGTATTCTCCTTAAATAGTCATCTCATTTCAATAGGCAGCTCTTTGGAAATCATTCTAAGCTTTCTGTTTCAAGTAGTTTTATGGCCTAGTAAAATGGATATGAAATAGTAGAATTGCACCATTTTGCAGTCCAAAAATATCCCCAGACCAAAAAAAAACCAAAACAAACCACATGTTTCTGGGGAAATCCCTACTGTCTTAACTCTCATCATCAGCTAAAGAAAGCTTTGTGCATCATGGATAAGGAAACCCAGGAGCACCAGTGAGTAACAAAAATCCACTGTGGAACTTGTCTAGTAGCTCTTAGCACTAAAGTAGTGGAGAAAATTGCCAGGAAGGGTTTTTTTACTAGCTCAGTTCCTAAGAGTGCAGGATTCTGAAGCCCATCATGAGTTTCTTTATATTGTACACACTATGGTGGTTTTGTCTGCCTTGCAATGCTTCAAAGTCTTCTACTTCATCTTGCATCTATGCTTACAGAGACATCTACAATGTGAACAAATGCTACTTTCCTTAGTCACCTTCTATGGAAAATGAAAATAATGGATACAATTCCTTTCTATCTTTTTAAATATTAACTTATGGTGTGTAAATGAGACCCTAACAGTGCTTATGTCCCTCTATTTTCTACACATCTGCATGTTATCTGATGAAGCCAATAAGGAGTGGACGAAGATGATTTATAAAAAAATATTTTTTATTTAATACCTGAAGACTTAACTGGCATTTTGTTCTTGCATTAAACTGCTTTGAACTGCCATGAACTTCCTTTGCACAAACATATTTTTAAGAAGTCCTATTAAATTAATTTCAATACAAACTGTTTAATTTCAATAAAAATAACCTATTTTCAGTACAAAATAGTAAGTTGATAATTTGTTATCAACAAGTCAAGTAAAGACTGTTCCTTTTGATAATAGTATCCCAAGAAAAACTCGACATTGCTGATTCAGATATAACAGCTGTGAAATAGTACTACGCCAGTTTTTAATGCTCTGAAAGGGGTTATCCTCAAGATGAAACAGAAAAGTTCAGCTCTGATCATGCAGAAGTGCTAAAACTCCAGTCATACTCATCTCAGTTACCCAGCTAAGTCATGACAGCCTGTGTCCACCCTACTAACAAACTGCTGGACCATGACCTGCCCACTGTCATTCAGAGCAGTTGTCAAAGAGGTCACAGAATCACAGAACTGCTGTTTGTAAGGGATTGCTGCAGGTCATACAGTTCAGCTCCCACTTGAAGCAGGACCATTGACAATAATAGATCAGGGCATCTGCAAATTTATCCTACTGAGCTTTAAATACCACGCAAAGGATGAAAGTTTTCTTCAACTGCTCTGGCAATCCTGCTGCAGTGCTACATTGCTTTTCTAATGCTGAATATTTTCCTAAATGTCTAATCTGAAACATCTGATGCACAGTTTGTTCTCATTCCCTTTATTCTTCTCATCATTTATTTACTGATAAGAGTGACACTGGTCTGTAACTGCTTTTCAGGTAGCTGCAGGTCACCTTTTGAGTCTCCTCCAGGATACAAGCTCACCCTTTAGCCTCCTTGTTTTCAGAAAGAACAAGTCCAACTCTGTAAATGGCTGTTTTTATTTCCAAGAGTGTGAATAATGGTCCAAATGATGGAGATTAATGAGATCATAAGGCTGGAAGTGACCTCATTTAGCTTGTCCGTTCTGCCCCAAGTAAGATCAATTGCATCTGTGCGATTCTTGACAGATATTTCTTTAATCTAAACATCTCCAATGATGAGGGCTCTCTAACTTATCTGGCTCAGAGGCTGAGATTCCTAGTAAAATATTTTGAGACAGATAAATTTGGGCTCAGGTTCTTCTCTGCTGTCACAGCCTCATATTTTCAGGGTCACTGAATTTTCCTGCTCTCAGCTCCAGCCATCAGTGAGGATGGACACATCCCCTCCACTAGCATACACACAAAAAATAGCCCACAGAGCCATGCTTGTACTTCCACACAAACAGAAACACAGTGAACAACATCAATGGCTTGATCCTGTTCCTTCCCTCCTGCAGAGTAGGGTTAAAGCTTGCTAGTGAAATATACTAGCATGTGCACACACGCACACATATATATACATATACCTGCACGTATGGACTTTTTTCTATAGTGAGGTTTGTATGGTCAAGCCAATTGCTGGCTCCCTGACCCCATTCTCCCCTCATTGCTGTCATCCAGTGTTGTGCCCCTCAAGCATCAACTTTCCACTCCAGGAGCTTGTCAAATAGAACTCTTCTCCTAGGACTCAGCTTATTTGGCTGTGACTTCTCTAGCATACACATGAGCTTCAGATAGGAAATACAGTCAACCCCAAGATGGAAAAAGCATTCAATAAAAGTATAAAATAAGACTGGAGTGAACAGGTGCAAAGTTTTCCAGATGAGTACACTGACCAATCTCTTTCTCCTTTTTGGTCTTTTCCCCAAACATTTCACATATTGTACCAGTTCCCTTAAGACAGCTTGTAAGTTTTACACAATCTGCACGTTCTCTTCCCCCGGACTCCAAGTCCTACTACTCTTTAGGCAATATCCCTCTAGACTTGATGGCTTTCCAGAAACAGTCTCTTTTTGATGCATAATAGCGTCCTTCACAGCAGAGGCAGTGATCTTACTATTCTCTTCCAATGTTTGTTTTTGGAGTAGCTTATCCAGTGTGCTCTTTATTAGGTCACTGCAGTCTTTTCACCTGTCATAGTCCTTTGCTCCTTGCCAAGTCTTTGTGATCAGCCTTTACTCACATAGCCTAGAAGAATTCACAAGCCATGGAAAAGCATTCAAACAAAATCACAAGACAAATTACAGTGAATTGCTGCCAATACAAAAAAGTTATGATGAATGATGCAATGAAGGGTTTTGTAGTCTTGCTTTAGAAAGCATGCCTAGAAAGTATTTTATCCCAAAGGCATTGTTCAATAATTTTTCAGCCATTGATACCTGAAAAACATCAAATATTGTTTAGAGATTTTTTTTTCCAAAATCAGTGCTAAAAATGTTTCCAAAATTTATCCTAAAAATATAAAACTTTATACAGAAAAAGACTGTGGAATACACTCCACTTAATTTAGTGCCAGATAAGCTAAAGGTCATAAAAGCAGGGCTTTATCTTCACATTAGATTTGCTTTCATTCCTGTGTAAACCTTAACTAGCTAACCAAATAATTTAACTGCTCTAATCCTTGCCTTCATTCTGCTTTTCTTAATGTGCTTTCCTGTTTTTGTGATAATCATTTAGGCTGCTTGCATTCCATGCAAAATGATTATGGAAAATCTATAGGGCATTGAAACTTGCATTTATACATTTTTGCACAGTACTCACCACATACTTGAGTACATTTTGGCATTGTTTTAAGTAAAATTAAATGTAAATTCCCAGGGATAAATTTACTAGGCTCTCTTCTAAACTAACTTTAGAAATAAAGTGACGTTTGCTTTGATTTTTTTTAATTGACATCCCGTTCCTACTGTTCAAAATTATTTTTCAATCAAGCACAGAGAATGCAGAGGGAATTGAATCAGGGGAGAATATTCTGAACTGTAGCTCCATTTAGTGGATTCAGCAATAAACTCAAGGGTTTTTTTTTTTTATTTAGATATGGCAGACTCAATTAGCATCTCATTAGCAATAAGCTGTATAAATAGGCATGTTCAGCAAAGAGGGAAAAAAGTCAATAGTCGGCTGGCAGTCACTCAGTATCCCAGCACTGAGTTTCAACACACAGAGAAGCTCTAATTAGAAGCTTGTCCACGTGCATGCATCACTCATTAACTGCCTCTTTACTGAAACGAAATAATGAATTGAGCCCTTTAATGTGACATTAATAAATTGCCACCATTTTGGGAGTATTTGAATGTAAAATGGTGATGTTCATTATCAAAATTATGTTTGATGAGTTGGGTTTGTTCTGGCTCATTGAGAAGGATAATTTTCCTACTGTTAGGGCTCCTTCCAAAAAACAAGACTGGATGCTTCTGGCTTACTCCACAGAACTTAAAGTGAGAGTCTGGATCTCTGGAAACCACCACTATAAACTATACACTAAATTATGTAATGTAATGTAATGACATGTTTCCTGCATCATGTGCAAGGGTAATTGAACATGGCTTGAATATATGTGTCAGGGAGAAATTCACTTATCTCCCATTTATAGAATTACTTCTGTACTACCTGAGTCCATCAGGAAAAAATCAGTTCTCTATATATATGGAATATATCTGACAAATATTCAGGCCTAGACAAATAATCTGTCTCTTGTTCTGAGTCAATTTCCTCTCTTGCTAAGTTTCCTTCTGTAGTGGTTTTGGTTCGCCTATATCTGTTTCCCGAATTATGTGTAGTGGTTTGACTGCCCACTAGAATTATTTACTCTTTTTCTGCTGTGAGGTAGGATTAGAAAAGAAGCATAGCAGACACAAACTTTAAAGGGTATAAAGAGAGGTTCATTAACAAAACTACAAGAGAGGAAAAATTAATAAGAATCACAATAAAAACTTCAAAACCCTTCTTCCTCCTCCACAAGTTTTCTTTCCCTTCTCACTGATGATGTGCAGAGACAAAATGTAAAACTTAAGGTCAGTTTGCCACCTCTAAAAATAGACTTTTCATCAGTTCTTTTAAAGAAGTCTCTTTTCCTGTGCCATGGAAGCTTCTCCACAAGAAGAATGGCTTCAATTCTCGCAAAAACCAGCCACCCGGGAATCTGCATTTGTGAAGTCCCTCCCGTATCATGCAGCCTTCTCACAGCTGCATTATGGGATATTTAAACTTATGGGGTACCATTTGAAGGATGAGTGTTTCAAAAGCAAAGGTTCTCTACAGCTATTTTTAGAATCATCCTCATCTTTAGGAACAGAGATCTTCTTCTTCACAGTTACTTCAATATTTACTTAGTTCACCACAAATGACTTTGCTCATACCTACAATTTGAACACTCTCGTCTCCCCAATGTGTTTTCCACAACTTAAACAGATATTCTAGTATATTACAGTCCATTACCATGGGGTTAGAAAAGAATTTCAGCCTAAGGCTAGGCATCTTCTTGTTCTCCTTCATCTATGCCTTGACTCTTCCTTCACTAGCCTTTGTTTCTTCATATTGTCTCTCTACGTGGCTTCACTCTGTCCTTTTCCTCTAATCAAGAGAGGATTAGTGCTTTGCAAGTTACATTTGTGCAAGGAATGAGTTAATATCTCACCCAAGCCTTCAGAGGGCATCGTGGTTTCTTCTGTGCAGTGGCTGAAGATGGTTGATTCAGTCTGTGCTGAGGCTGGGCTGGGATCTCAGGGTTCTGCTTGCTGCGGGGCCATTCTGCCTGGCTGCAGAGCTGCCCCTGGCGGGGAGAAGTGTCTAGGATCTCAACAGCTGCATGTCCGCGGCTGAGGTTCCTCCCCCGCTTTCCTCTGCCTGGCAGCCGCTGGCTCTGGGCGGGAAGGGTAAGCAGCAGGACGTTAACAGCCGCGGGGCCAGGCCTGGCCCTGCTCGGCCTCCTGGGGCGGCTTTAGCAGCAAGATGTCAGCAGTTACTAGGGCCCGATCTGGCTGGGACAGGGCCTTCTCTCCTTCCCTCCTGTGCCCAGCAGGCGCTGGGCGCCCGGCCCCGACCCGGGACCCAGCGAGCCTGCCAGGAAGGGCCACCCAGCATGCCCCCCGCAGCAAGGAGGGAGCCAGGCCCACTTGTTACCTCTTCCCAGGCCTGAAAGAAAGAGAACTTCCCAGGATTTTTTCCCCCGATTTTTAACCTGTGTGGTCCCAGAGGTGTATCCAGCTTTTTAATTGGTTTCACAGGTGGTCAATATTCAAAGCTAGTCAGTAATTGGTTTTGCCACAGCTTTTCTTCAATCAATGCAAAACCAGAACAACTTCCACTTGTTTTTCACATTTTGTAGGAAACAAAATGGACAAAATTGACTCTTTTGCTTGTTTGTGAATGCTTTTTTGTAGAAGACAGTCTATAGATTTTGAGCCCCATGTTGCTCACAAAACGAGGGTCAAAATTGAATTTTTTCAGAGCTGCATCATACCACTAATGGAGTTGTACAAAGACTAATGGGTGGGTGACCTGGTCCCCTCTCCACTACAAAGCAGCCTAATCCTATAGTGCAGTGGGAGAAGGAGAAGATGTTAAAATTTTCCCTTTGTGAAATGTTCTCAGAATTTCTTGCCTTTGGCTCTAGTTATGTGATGGGAATGCTTTGTAACCTTAGTCAGCCTTATACAGCTACCTTCATGTGTGGGTTCACCACATTGCTGATTAGAGACAATAGCACTAGAGGATAAATTTGATAAAGAGCAAGTTAACAAAGCAGAGCTGTTGTGGTATGCATAAAAGAACTGATAACTCTTCAAGACAGGACACATAAAGATAAATTCTGTGTTGCTCAGAAGCAAGCAAGCTGTGTTTATCTGTGAGTTAAACATGGCTGTCAAAATGTGCTTATGAAACTGCAATAGCAAATATGAATTTTTGCCAAAGTAGTTCTACACAACAGAAAATGTTAGCAATGGAGAAACATCATATTGTTATCTTTCAAAGTCATATAAAAACATCTATACTAACCTGTCTCAACTATCTATCAAATTTTAAAGAGCCGTAGAGAAATATTGTTAAAATAAAATAATAAAATTTTCTTATCTACATTTGCTCACATTTCCTTAGTGAACTGCAAATTCATTAGAATGAGAAACCATGCACACTCAATTATGGTTATTGGAAATAATGTTTCTAATTCTATGAACACAACAGGCTATTACTGATTCATCTTATACAACTTTTTCCAGGTTTTTGTGATCTTTAACAAATAAATACCATAGTCCTTGACTGTATTTTTCCCAATAAAATTTCCATCTTTGTGACAAACTGAATAACAGCATGTAATATAGTACTCCACACAGACTTCTTTTGTTTTCTTCTTATGACAGTGTTTATTATATATAAAGACTATCAAAGGGCTGTTTCCCTATATTGCATGTTAAGTTGTATTAGGAATATTCATAATTCCATAGTATTAAATCAGATTTTTTTCTATTCCAAAAGTTTCTCACAAAATGTATTTTGTATACATTTTCTGCAGATTTTTTAGAGAAATTATGCCTCTATATCAATAAGAATAGAGGTTTCTTAGGAATGAAGTATTTCTGGGTTTGAAAGAGAAGAAATGGTATATAGTCTTTACATAATTTTCCTCAGCTATCATAAAGTTATTGGATGGTCAATGAATATTTTATTATATAATATTAAATTTATTCAACTCTGTAAGACTTAGTAATATCAACTTGGAAAGAAGTGAGTTTACTCCATTTTTCTTGCCAGTTCTCATTACTTTTAGTTTTTTCTCATCCTGACTTTGATATATAGATTAGAAGCTTCTTGTAGTAGGACAGTTTATGGAACAGTGAACCTGACATTCTGTAGAGCTTCAATTTCATTAATTTTAATACAAACATTAAATATGTTTAGCTTATAGGAATTATTTCTTAACTTAGAAAAGCTATTCAGGAAAGTTACTTAAGATCTTGTGATTAATCTAGTAACAGTGTAATTTAAGATGAGGTGCTAGGTAGAAACCGGTACTAACTTTATGTGGAAGTTAAATAAAAATTCTACTTGTTTTTTGCTTTACCAAAGTCAGCTAACATTCCCCCTGAGAAATATTTTGTCCGTGGATTTTCAAGGTGGAATAGGAGAAAAAGCTATAGGCCTAAAATCACAATAAGTCAATACTCTTAATTAAGATCTATTTCACTAATAGTCTGTCCGATCCTTGGCAGTGCATTATCTCACTAAAGATGCCGGCAGACATGATGAAGGATTAGAATCAGACAGCTGAAGCAGCTACAGCCACCAGACGGTCTCCCACACTGTCCTTCTGATTCTACCACTGAGCAGAATGCCTCAAGTTTTGGAAGAAAGTTTCTAAACCAGCATGGCAATAAGAAATGAGTTAAACTTAGCATTAAATTGAAATAACTCTATTTTATATTTAGGAAACTGAAAACTTAAGTGATGCAGGACCTGCTGCACAAATAACTCAGATATCTGTGGTGTTGAGCAATAACATCTGTGAGTGAATGATGAAGATGGCTAGTGTGATAACAAATTTAGTCACCTGATCTCCATCTGCTGTCATATGGTTTCAGATGTCTGAATGAAACACAAAGCTGATCAAGCACTCTTCTTGTACAGGCCCACTCAGAAAAGTATCTATTTTCTTGTACGTGTTCTGGCGTTAGAAGTCTTCTGGTTCTGAGGAATTCCATGTTCCTAATTCTGACTATCTAACCCTGACTACATACTGAGAAATGTATTTGCTAATTTCCTATATAAGATTCCATGAAAATGTAGAGAGACACTACATAGATATTGTTATAATTTCAGCTGCAATAAAGCATGGCTTCTTAAAATCTTTATCTTGGTGTGATCTGATGTCTGTTTTTTCTCTTGCAAGATCCGAATCCCAGATAATTTTCCTTTTGTATCAGAAAGAAGTTGGATTGGATAAATATAGATATGTCCTCTGTGGGCAAACTAGATTTTTTTCGTTTGTTTGATGCATATCAAATTTCCAACATACCCCATCAAAATGAAACTACTTCTGCTGGACAACCTTTAGAGAAACTCACCAGGAAAATTTAGAATTTCAAAATGTGAATACCTATATTTAACTTGCCATTTCTCTCTTTTTTTTATGGCCAATGAAGTCAAAGAAGTGTTCATTGACTTCAAAGAGCCTATTTATTACATAAACACCCGATTATTTAAAATCCAAGGTGTACTACTAAGAGAGATTAGTTGAAAGAAACTCCAGAAGTGTTTCTCTGTCTTCATGAGTAATGAAACTCTAAGATGACTAGCTGAGATATGGGAATTTTTACTGTAAATTTAGTAGAATAATCCTACCCTACTAATAAAAATATATCAGTTCTAGTGTCACCTAACTGATGAGGCTTCCTCTGCTGTCAGTAGAGGGAAGTCAACATTCCCTTAAGGTGCTTCATCTCAAAGCTCATTGACTTTTTAGAGCAGGATAAATTGTTAAACTGTCTTTTGAAAGCCACCATTTACTGCCATTATTTTGAGAGAATCTAGACAACGATCTGAACACACCATTTCAATTTCAGGTGGCTGTTAAGGAAGATGAATCTTATCCATTCAAACTTTAATGATTACTTTTCCATTTTTCTTAATCATTGTCTATTTGAAATACATTTACATGATTCTTTAATTATGCTTCAAGACTTCATACAAACTCTCATAAACAGAATTAATGCGTAAAGTTTGTTTCTCTCTTTTCTGCACTGTTGTCATTTTGTGTCCAAACCTTACTTTCAAGTGTTGTTTCTAAAAAATGCTTCATAATTTCTTGTGTCATTTTCCTACATTTGATGAATAATGAATGCAAACATCTTCCAGTATTTCCAAAGCTAAAATTAATTTTACTGAGCTTTTCAACTCTAAGTTAAGTGGCAATAAAGAATATAAACTATCCACTTCTGCATATCTGAATTTATAGTATTTTCCACATTTAAAAAGTATCATAGAATCAGACAAAAAAAAATGTCCAAATAGAATAAAAGATTCAAAGTGAAGTAGAACTTAATTGAAGAGCTGACTTTAACCTCTAGAAGATGTTTCCTCATTATAAATGTAATTATGCTGGGCTTAGGGCATAGTTGTTTTCTGTTTGTTGTGGGGGCTTTTGTTGTTCGTGGTTTTTGTTGTTACATTTTTTATTTCATTGTCTTTTTTGTTTAATATATATACTATAAGTTTAGAAATTGGCTGATTTTGTAATAACATTTTACTTCAGAAGAGAAAAAAATATATTTAACATACTACTTTAGGTGTTGTTGGCCATCTTACAATGAATCAATAAATTCTGCACTTTATACAAATTGTGATCTTTATGTTGAAATATTTTTCTTAAAAACAATTATTATATTCTGGTCATTTGTATAATTTAAAATTATAAACTTCTCTCCAGGTCTGTAATAACAGTGTTTATACACATTTGCTATATGATACAAAGCTATTCCAGCAACATTAAAATAATTATTCCAACAAAAAAAAAATCTTTCAGCTCTTTCATACAGATTAAAGGCAAGCTTTTAGTCTTATCCAAAAACTGGTCAAACAAACATTGCTTCATGTTGACTAGTCAAACAACAATTCTGGGTTACTTTTGGACAGAAGTGGAGAGTAAGATGCACAGCTCTGAATGAAACCATATGGTTTTGAGAAATATCTATGAAAAGAAGCAAATCTAATTGTGTTTGCATAATTAAAAGGATTTGGAAAAGCTTTTTAGGCAATATAAATTACAGTATAAAAACCCAGCAAATATCCATTACAGTTAATGTCATATAGCTTCATAACACCTCATCTATCTCCAAACATTAAGATTTTGCATTGTAATAATTAAAGCTTAAGGTAACAGATTTATGGAAAACAGTTGCAAAATATATGTCTGAAAGGAACATTATTCAGAATGTCTTCTGAA
The DNA here is from genome assembly GCA_013401135.1 of Cettia cetti. Taxonomy (NCBI): domain Eukaryota; kingdom Metazoa; phylum Chordata; class Aves; order Passeriformes; family Sylviidae; genus Cettia; species Cettia cetti. The sequence goes on along the minus strand of VZUI01000253.1, from coordinate 24,692 downwards.
ACAGTTAATATTTTGCTGTTTGTCCAAACTAAGCTTCATTCAGTACATTGGTGCTTACTTGATTCTCTGTTACATATTGGCCAAGCTACTGAACTCTTCCATCAGACAAACTAGGAATAAATTGAATATATACTGCAACAGTAAATTGCACAAAATGATAAATTGTCTTGTCTTTACTGTTAATTTGTTGAAGAGATCCCTGGCATGGGTTTGGGAAATGTGAATGAGAACTGTACAAATATTTCCCAGGTCTAATTTGGGAATTAGTAAGGATGATTTGGCAGAGACCATTTCAGAAAAGTGATTCAGATGCACCACCTTGTTTTGGCTAGTAAAAGTGTTCAGTAATTTGGAAGTTGGCAAATCATACCAGCTTGGCTGCACAAACCCTAGTTTGCTTCAGTTTACTAATGTATATTTCTTCTATGTGATTTGAGGAACTTATGGGTTTAATAATCTGTGACAACCCTAAGAATATCCAGCAAAGTGTTCCTGGGAGCAGAAAGAGAGAGGCAAGAATAGAAAAGCAGGAAGACAGAAGTGAGATGGGAATGGGAAAAGTGCAATGTACCTTCTTTGGCAATCATGGATTCTTAAAATGGCTCAGCTAGTTACGAAACTTCAGCTCAGCAGAGATTTTTAGTGAAAGTTCAGGTTACTAAATCTGGTAATTTCATATTGAACTTTTACAATGTACACTTATTTAACAAAATGCATCCAGGAAAATAAGATGGGAATGAATATATAGTCTATAAAAAGTATTTAAGGAATAGGGAGGGTTTGTTTTTTTTTTTTTACTCAGTGGCTCTTGGTCTATTTTTTAAGGTTAGGTTAAGCAATGATTTTTTTTTTTTTTTTTTTTTTTTTTTTGGTAACAGAAAGGTGTCACACCTTTTCAAAACACCTTACTAAAGCACCTTTTATAAATGTCTGCTCTGTGCTTCTACTCTTCAATCACTTGATGCACATATCAATATCATCATCCTAAGAATGTTTAGGATCCCTGTGCCTTCCTGGGCAACTGAATTTACACAGGGCATGGACATGCATGACGATCAGGCTGTGTACAAACTAAGTCAGCACATATCAGATTAGTTTGAAAGAGAGGAGGACAAATCTTCCTTGGCAAAACATAAAAATTGGCCCTGTTTTCTGACCCCAGGAGCAATGTTTCTGTCCTAGGACAATCTAGGCTTGCTGTGATTGTCTTTTGGAAAAATTTAAGGGCCAGCAAATTTCTGGTGCAGGAGGGACACAGAGCAGTGTACACACAATCTTCTTGCTCCCATGCAGGAACGTTGCAATTCAGGACTGATATAAGGAAAAGTGGAAGAAGGCAAGGCAGTCTGAGGCCTAGAAAATGTCAATGCTCTGAGGATTTAGGATCTACATTGCCAAAATCAGTTATGGATATGCTGACAGTGGGTCTCATGTACAAAGAATGCTCAGCTTGGTGAGCCACAGACTTTCTCTGGCTGTGTTGCCCGTGTACCACACATGGTAAATTCTTGAACCTAGCTAATCAGACACAGCTCTTGTAATCCTGAAATACTTGATATTGTAATTTTTTTCTATTCTTAAAAGAATAGTGAGGGTGCCAGTGTTTAGTCAGTCACTCTGACACCCAGTATAATTTTTATTCTCATAGTTTACCAGTCAGATTATTTAATCAAGTGGGAAGAATACACAATCCTATTTTGTTTTCTGCCTTTTGTAACCAGGCCTCTCAAGCTGACAATATGAAAACATGAAAAAAAGACCTTCTATCACCCTAGATAACTTACACCCTGTACATAAACAATTTGAAAGTTAGTGACTGAATTCAAAATAAATTCAGAAAAATAGACTTCAGTTGGAGGAAATGATGTTGTAATACAAGCCTAAAAATAGCTAAACTCCCTGGGTAACCACTAAACCAGAGTCAATTTTATTGCAGCTGTTAGAGTTGCACACATTAAAGAGAAAGGACTATATAGTTTGACCTGTGAAAAAACAGATTTTGAAAAAAGGGCAATCAGGCAAAGTTCAAACAATTTTGAGTATCACAGAAATGATGTCTTTAATGCTTAAGCACTAGCTAAGCAACAATCCTTTTTTAAGCTCTCAGCTGAAACATATTAAATGGTAGGAATAACAATACTTTAGAAAGATTCTGTACAAAGTGAGGGAAAGTCTTCAGTGAGGAACTTGCCACAGTCAAGTAATATAGTCCCCAATCTCATTTCTAAAGAGACTCATTTTTCTTTGAAGTTTTCTATTGTCCTTCAGGTCCAGAACTCAAATTTATTTTTAAGTCAGCACAAATGAGGGAGTGTTTTTTATGAAAGAGAACAGAAAAAATGTCTGCTACACAGTGCAAGGACTAACACTTTGGAATGCTTTTTAAACTTTATCTCTCAAACTTTTGAAAAAAAGTCTCTGTTTTCTACCTGGAGGGTGAAATCCATTACACTAACTTTAGTGAACTGCAAGTCAGAAGACTGGTCTATGGTAGTGATCTCTTCAAATCTAATAAAGACTTAAAGCTGGGAAGTACTCATCCTACTTATCTTAAACATCTGGTTATAATGGAATTAATTTATTTTTCAAAGTGGCAGTGTTTATCTTTTGGATCCTTTGTTCTCCTAAACCTTTACAGCTCTTGTGATTCTAATGCAGTCTTTTTTAACTTGGTGGTATTAAAGGATTTAGAATAATGGAAAGTATAATTATAAAGCATTTATACTATTAATACATATGCAAAGTAAAATTTTCCATTGCACGTATTAAAAAGGTATATTTCACATATATGTGTGTACCATTTAATTGTAAAATAAATTTTATGCTGTCCTTGGCATTAACTTATCTGGCCTTGTACACACAAATTAGCTTAGGAATTGCCTATATAAATATTTATTCAGAAAAGAGATTTACAGCATTCTTGTGTATTTCTCACAATTTAATTGATAACTAATTTTTTTTTACTAAGAAAAACAATTTTCCCTTTTTCTGAGTATAACCAGGCGCCACTGACTCAAATTGGGAGGGAGGTAAAATTACAGAGTATAAAAACATGGTAAGTGTCTTCACAAATCTATTAAACCAAAATAATCCACAGGCAATAAAATATTAACCTTAAAATTGTCTTGCTTAATGTAAAGAACCTCAAGTAATCACATAAAATAAAAAGTTTATGTGATTTATAGAAAGAAAATGAAATGCAGACTCAATGCCCTTATTGCTTTTGCAAGTAATTACTAGGAACATATTTTCTATTGCTCAGGTTATTCTAATGAAACTTTTAAACCATACAATGCAGAAAACCATCTTTCCATGGTTAAAAAAAAAAAAAAAAAGTTTTGTGGGTTATTTTCCTTCCTCAGTAGAAATCTCTGAAAACATTTTTGACAGGTTTGAGGATCTCTTGGTGTGGATGGATGTTTTTGCCTAACTGTTTTCTAAAATATTCTTATATTTTGCAATTTTGTACAGTTAAAATGCACTTACTTCCCTTGCATACTTTCTTCATTAAAAAGAAGGGAAAAAAAAAAGAAATAATATGTCTAGCATTTTATTTCAGTTCCATATGTTACCATATATTTTCCCACATGATTATACTGAAGTTTTTGACAGTTATCCTCAGAAATTCATGATAAAGTCTTGAAATAAAAATTCACTTTTTGTACTCAGATGTATAGAAAAAGTTACTTTCTAAGACTATATAGGAAGTTTTGATAGAAAACAACTTCAGCAAAAACTCTTTGCTGGAGTCCTATCTACAGTGCCATAACGTGTTTCAAACACTTCTCTTTACCTTGTAAGATTTAATTTCTTCTGAGATGGCTCCTGCATGTATGCTTTTAAGAACCCATCCTTAAAAGATTAAAAATTCATATTTTATTGGATCTGTCTCATGTGGGATTCATCTATAGGTTAAGAAGCTCATCTTTTTATGCCTGCACGTAGATGTGCTATCAGTCTCCCACTCTCAGCAAAGGAAGTATCATTAGTACAGTGAATGGGGCTTGGAAAATGTTTCATCTAATTATAAAGCAGACTATTACAGAGTAATTAGTGTGTGCTAAAAGAATCATTTAGTGTTTCTTGTGATGCTATGAGCTTTCCAGGATATTCACATAGCATCCACAGACATAAGAGACATCATAGGAGAACCAAAGCCTCTAGTAATATCAAGTAGAAATTACATTGGTAGTCCAATACCAACTAAATTTACAGCAATGTTATGGTTTGACCCAAGCCAACAACCAAGTACCACACAGACCTGCCAGCAGGATCAGGGAGAGAAGTGGAAGTATAAAAAAAAGAAAACTTTTGGGCTGAGATGAGGACAGTTTATAGGGAAAGCAAAAGCTACACGCGCAAGCAAAGGAAAACAAGCAATTAATTCACTGCTTCCCATCGGTAGTCAGGTGCTCAGCCACCTCCAGGAGAGCAAGACCCATCATGCATAACAGTGAGAAGACAAATGCCATCAGTCCAAACATCCTTCACTTCTTCCTTCTTATCCCAGTTTTCTATTCTGAGCATGACATCATATAGTCTAGCATTTCCCTTCTGTCATTTTGGGTCACCTGTCCTGGCTGTATCTTCTCCCAGCCGCCCCTGCACCCCCTACTTCCTCACAGTGTGGCAGTAAGAAAAGCAGAAAAGCCCTTGGCTCTTTGTGAGCCCTGCTCAGCAGTGACAAAAACCTCTCTATTGTGTCAATCCTGTGTTCAGCACAAATCCAAAACTGATAAAACATTTCTGTTTAGTTGCCTTTATATTGAACCAAATCATACTACAGACACTTAAAGTGTGTTGAGAAATCTACTCTCCTGTATTTGTCCTTCCTTCTTTGTTCCCCTCAGTAATGAAGTATCAAATTATGTAGACAAATCTAGATGAAACATCTGAGCTATCAGACTGTAATTAACTCTAAAGTCTACAGGGATCAATGTCTTGCTTTCTAATGAGAGTACATAAGGACCCTGAATAAAGGGAGGTTTTTCAACTTTGTTTAAATAGGTTTAATTTCAGCAATCTACGATTTGAATTTCATCTTCTGAATGGTTTTGTCAAGATAAATCTGCTTATTTATTTTTCTTAGAAAAATTGTCAAGACTCACTATGCTTTACAGCATAAAAAATTCATTTATGCTTACCATTCTTTTTAATATAGATATTACCTGTAATATATTTTTAAGATATATCTTAAATATTTGGGGGTACATTTTAAGACCTTCATTTGATTTTAATGAAAATTTAAGGTCCATCTGAAGGCAGATTAATTCAAATTCAACTCCTGAAATTTGGAAAATATGTCTCATTTGAATCATGTCTTTAAATTTCATTATTTTTAAATAGCATTTATGCATATTGTGTTCTTTTGGATGTAATTTTAAAGTGTAATTTCTACTGAATGCAGAAAAATAATCTCCTAATGTCTTCCTGCTTCCAAGTTTATATTCTTTTGTATGAGCCTTTTCACTGAAAAAAAATGTATGCAGATGACTAATTTTATTGGTTTGGAATGAATAATTTCAGGCTTAAGGTCTTAGTCTAAATTGCAGGTGCAGGTTCAAAGAAGTAAGTGATTGGAATAGATCTGAAGCCTCAACTGGAAACTATTGAATAAATATGAATTCTAAATGGTACCAAGAATTCAGAGTGGGAGAACATGCAGAGCATGGGTGAATTGCATCCTTGCTCTGCTCATGCACCTGTATTACTGTGGGAAGGCATCAAATGCTCACTGCTGTATTAATTTAAATGAAGAAAAGGAGTTTAAAGATCCATGTGTGGTAAATTGTATATGAAAAATATGGTGTCTCAAATATGATGCATGTATTTATTGTTGTTAGAGTTCATCTTCTACTTAGAATAATTTCATGATTCATTCAAAGCATGTTTGGTGTCATAATTTTTTACCTAATAGTGTATATCCTATCTACTTTAGTAGTATAGTTCCCCATCTACCCACAAATCTAATTATAAATATAATGTTTATATATATATCTCAGTATAACAGTCTTTGTATGTTCACCCTCAGAAGAATCTGTAAATATAATTCAGATTCTGAATGCCTTGTACACTGTTTATAAAACAAATTGTCTCCTTTTACCTGTCAGCCTGAAAATCTTTGTCCACTGTTTATTAATATTTATGCTGCCTTCATGATCTATTCAGAATTAAATTTACTTCATTTCTCCAGTGTAATTGTCACTACAGATATTAAAGATACTGTGCATATTTTCTAAAAGTTTAGTACAGCACATCTACATTCTCTGAAACAATTGTGAAAATTTGAGCTTTGTCTCTCTAGTTATTGTATGTTTAAATTTTAGTCATCCCACTCAACGCATAATCACCTTAGGCTCCCTTTAAAATCAATGAGAGAATAAAATCAGCTCAAAAGGTTTTTCATTTGACCTTGTTCAAATCCTTATTTCAGGAAGTTATCAATCTTCCTTTGGAAGCACCAATTTCTCTCAATTAACCACAAAAAGGGTTAGTGTGATTAGCTCACAGCCATGTGTCTACTTCCAGTCATCCCAACCCCAGTTTAGCTGTCTAGTGCAATTTATTTTTTTACTCACTCATTTCCCTTTAGTATTCAAAGGTCCACACATTTTTTGCTGTGAATTACAATTCAATAAAAAATCCTTTAAGAAGTAGTCCACAGGCACACTGAATTATATATTTAAGAATTACAAACACCTGTCTTATCAGACAGATAATTTAACTCATTTGCCCATTTTGCTGAAGCTGGTGATAAGAACTTACATATTTGCACAGTAAATTACCATTCTTAATGTTTTAGTATGTTTGTGCTAAAACATCCAGCTTTAAAAGAATAATACATGTTCATTTCTTTTACTAAGCAAGAAGAGCTATGCAGCTCATTCATGACTATTCTATTGGTCTTTAGGCTGCCAGTTGTATTAATGTATGCTCCTTCTTAGAGATCTTATATATTCCATTTTTTTTCATTTTTGTTGAATGTATTCTATGTGTATATTGTATGTATTCCACATTCCCTTTACACGCTTACACATTCTGTATATTTTTGAATGCTGGTTCTGCATTAACTTGTACATCAGCAGGAGCTACTGCAGAGACATGCAGCAAGGTAAAGTCAGCTTCTGCTTCCCATTGCTCTTTCTCTGAGCCATTCATCCCTCAAGTAATTTAGTAAGTGTTCCGTTAGAAAGTGGATGCCCATGATTCCCTGTTCCTGTTGAAAGATATAGCACAGAAATTTTCAAACACAGCTCATAATGATTTTTTTGTGTCTGTGCAATACTATAATTTCTCATACATACTTTTTTTTTTTTTTTTTTTTTTTTTTTTTTTTTTTTTTTTTTAAATACAAGAAAAGCCAAGGACAGAAAAAGTGCTTTTTATAAGAGTAGTGCAGCAGAATTTTTTTATAAAACTTGTATTTTATCTGGTATGGACTGCATCTTTAAAACAAAAATGTGACACTCACCAATCACCCTGAAACCTAATTAGAAATCTCTTGGTTTGTTCTCAGTTGTGCCTCTGAGGTTTTATTTGCTCTTTGAAACTTTATCTGTTCAGCAATACCTTTTTCAGAACATTCTGATTGTCAAAGGAGTACACACATTTGATATAATTTGATTTATCATTTCTTTTTATAAGTGGCTTTTCTTTGTAGAATTTTATTAGTAAATCACCTCCAAGAGTGATGCATAGTCATACTGAAATTGAAACTCTCTGAGATTTTATCCATATCAATTCAAAGCATTTATTTTTACACTAGGTTGTTTAAGAGTACTTATTAGCTCTGCAGATGAAACACTGAGAAATATTTATCTCTTGTTATCATATTGAAGAAAAAACCCCGTACATTTAAACATGAGCTGTTTAATTTCCTCCTTCTCTCATTAATTAATATATGTTTTATTACTATAAAAAAAAATCAAGGGGAGTATAAATTGATTAGTGTTGTTTCTTTCTGTTGTTTACCCACCCTTAAAAACACAAGAGTGATAGAAGGATAAGAAATTCCCTTTGAAAACTCTATATCAGAATTTTTTTAAGATGAATTTATGACTGCATGAATGATAGTTTTGACAGACTATCTTCTGCAATATATGCAATACTATAAATTTATTAATTAATTCTTATTATTACTTGATCTGAGGAATGTCATCATTACAAATGTACATTATTACTCTTCTTAAATACATCAGAAGTTCCATATAAGAATAAAATTATTGGGGAAAAAAGAAAACAAAAAGCTTAAACTTGATTTTCAAATAAAAAACCAAGAGAATTAAGGGTTTTCTCTGCATTAGAAAGATTTTGTGTAGTCCAATAAAGACCAATAACCTGAAAAGTGTCAAGTCTTGTCTTTTTAAAGGAGATGGCTGCTTCCAGACTAAGGTAAAACCAGTGTAGCGAGGAGAGCTACTTGAACTGTCCAGGCGCCTGCCAGGGACCACTCTCACAATTTAATTGTCCAGCTGATGGAGTTCCAGTGCTTGAACACCTGCACTGGCACTCTGTACTCTCCTAATATGTGAGCTGCTGAAACACTTCTCTGTGCTTCCACAAGAGGAACAATGCTTTGCATCTGTCAGAGAAATTCCTTTTCAGAATCCAACATCCTAATCTCTTGTGGTGACTGTTCTCAGGCTGAGAGAAGAAATTAGGCGTGTATATGAAAAATATATCCCAGAATATGGGATTCAGCTATGCCATCATATAATATTTGATTCAGTGTAACATGATCACAATTATGCCTCCTCCAACTATATTTTTCTGCTCTTAAAAATGACCCAGACAGGGTTACTCATACCTCAGGGTTGGATGTGTGTGTGGGTGTTGTGCCAGTTTTTGGGTTTGTTTTTTTCTTTTTCCTTTGTATCTCTGGGTTTTTTTGGGTTTGTTTTTTCTTTTTCCTTTGTATCTCATGAATCTAAGCCTCTCAGATTCATGGACACTTGGACACTTGAAAAAAACTTTTAATTTTTTCTCCTTTTTTTCCCCACTAATCTTGGATTTATAAATTGTACAGTTCTGATGCATATGCTCACTCTTGGATACGGGCAGACTCTTTCAACCCAGATCCAGCTGTCTGTACCTCTAGTGCAAGGACAGTTCTGTTGTGCCTCTAGTAGCTGTCAAACAGCCACACATTACAAGCCTGCTACAATATATTAAGGGAAATTGGTGCCAGTTGTGTTCTTACCCTGGGTTTGGAATTGCAGCAATTTGGGTGCTGCCAGGAGAGCAGTGGAGTTCTTCCTGCAGTGGTGCAGTCAGACAGATGTGGGCAAGATTAGTCAATCCTCACCATATATCTAAGCCTAGTTACATCAACTTGAGGTAACTCAGTTTCAGGAGGTGAAATGAAGAATAAATCACTTCTGAGTAGCAATGCTTAAATATAGTGTATCACAGAATGTGAAAATGTCAATTTGAAACCCTGAAGATGGATGATGACATGATGTTTGTAGTATGGGCCATTAAACTCATCATAGAAATTCAGCTAGAGGTGACTCAGAGCAATTATTGTGCTGTATTTATTCATCGCTGTGATGGACAGACAAAATACTTAGTAACTCTGGTTTTATAGCCTGTAGTAAAAGGACTTTTTCTTGTTGAATATAAACATGAATGTTGAGGAAAAAAAAATTGGGAAAAAAATTGAACTTTAAAACAAATTTTCAAAATAAAGTTAAAAAATGAAATTTATTTATAAAATAAATAAAAATGTTAAAGAATCTTATTTTGAGATATTTTCCATGTTCTGTTTCCTAGAGTTCCCACATCAACTATTATAATGTTCCTGAAGTTTTCTGTGGCATTAATTGGGAAAAACTTTCAAAAGCTGTTTGCCTTGCTTTGAGATGACACATCTATTCTGAATTATGTAGTACAGTGTGCTACAGAGCATCACACATAAGCTTTTAACACTGTCCTGCACAGACATCCAGAAAGACATTAAGGTGTTGGAGCGTGTTCAGAGAAGGACAGCTGAGCTGATGGGTATTCTAGTGAGTAAGTCCTTTGAAAAGCAGCTGAGGGAGCTGGAGGAGTTTAGCCTGGAGAAAAGGAGGTTCTGGGGTGGCCTTATCACTCTCTGCCACTAGCCAAAAGAAGCTATAGCCAGGTGGGGTTCAGCCTTAATCCTGATGATCTTGGAGGACTTTTAAAGCCTAAATAATCCTGTGACTCTGTGACAGAAAAACTATGGAAGAGAACAATACACTTCTTTCCTTTGAAACGGCTTGCCCATTCTTTAGTTTCTTTTCCTTGGGCTGTGTGCCTCAAACACAAGTGCTCCTGATTAAGGTTTACAAAGTCTGAAAGAATGGATGTGTTTTCATTTCTCTTAGAGGACACTGAGAACTGCGAATGTCTTATTAAAGCTTTTTCTGTGACAAATCTTTTTGACACAAGCTTCAAAATGGCAGAAGATATGGACATAAACATACTATGTATGATGTCTATAAAAAAAACAGTCGCTTAATGAGAATTTTAAGATGATGACTTTTGGACAGTGAATTCATTTTCTAGGATGCAATTTTTAAATTAAAGTTTCTCTGAAATGCTTAGCTAAGCCCAAAACATTTTATCATGGCAGATCTGTTGTCCAGGAAGAGAGGAGTTGCATAAAATTTTATGTAATTTTAGTTACTGAGAGAGAACTAGGCTATAATGACAGCTCTTTAAACCTGACATATTTGAAGAGCATTCTACTTGTATTCTCATAAACAGCTGGTGTCCACCAATGCTCAAATATATCCCTTCACTTTAAACTGAAAGACGAAGAAAGAGTTAAAGGAAAAGTAAAATAAAATGTTCAGATATTTCATTTTTAGTCAAAAATGACTTTATAACCTGTTGGTTTATTTGGGAACTTTTTTAAAAACAATACTCTGGAAACGAAAGCTTATGAATTGGCATATTGGCTTCACTCATAAATCCTATTTTCATTTTAGGCCTTTCTCAATTTTAAAGTGAATTCAGAGTTTTCTAACAGCTACTTCTTGTATTTCCATAGACATAACAAATCCAAAAAAAATGGTGTTCACCTGAAAACTCTTTGGAAGACAGAAAAGTTTGGAAATGACAGAAGCTGAGCTATATTCTCTAACTACAAGAATCAGTTTGAAGGAGTATTATTATTGAATATTGGAAAAGGACATTTGCTAGTCTTATAAGGGTGTTAATGGAAACTGTTCAGGTTACAGAAGAAAAATCAACAACTTAAAGGAATAGCATATTATTACCATTTATTAAGTACTAAAAAAAAAAAAAAAAAGAGGAAGGATTTGAAGTATAAATCTGATAAGGAGCAGCCGAGGTGGTGGAGATCTTTTGCCTTGAAAAAGGAGGCTCTGGGGTGGTCTTCTCACTCTCTAAACTGCTTGGAAGAAGGTTGTAGCCAGGTATAAATCAGTCTCTTCTCCCAAATAAGAAGTGATGAGATGAGAGGAAATGGCCTCAAGCTGAGCCAGGGGAGGTTTAGTTTGGATGTTTGGAACAACTTCTGCATGAAAAGGGTTGTCAGGCATTGGAACAAGCTGCCCAGGGAACTGGGTGATCCACCAGACCTGGAGGTATCTTAAACATGTATAGATGTGGTACTTAGGGACATGAGCTGTCTTGCTCACCTTGGCTAGGGTCCCAAGGTTTTAAAAATTAACTTCATATGCTCCTCAAGCAGGTATGGAGTCTTTCATGGAACGGCATTTCCCATGTGAAAATAAGTGCCCTGTGGATCGAGCGATATAACTGCAAGTTTATAGTTACATGATGTAAAAGGTCATGCCTGGCATGTGGTGTAGCTGTGCAAAGCAAAGTCCTCTGTAAACTGGAGAAGTAGATGCACTCTGTGACAAGCACTACTCTTGAGCCAGCTTATCCCTCTGATCTCTTTAGTTTCATTCATTTTGATTTTGACCCTTGTGAGTGCATCTGTATGATTGTGTCCTGGCCCAGCAGCCCATGGCACTGACTTACAGCACCAGTTTGCTGCTGACCTCACTGTTTGTATTCATGGAGAAATTTTGATGAGAAAGAGAAAGGGGGAGGTGACAGTATTGACAGCACACTAAGTTTTGTCCTTGCTTATAGTAGGGATAGGACCAAACACCAGCAATTTGTGATGTCTTTCTCACTCACAGTCTTATTAAGATACCTCAGCAAATCTTGCAACTACCAGGCAGGCACTGACCTAATCAATAGAAAATAGATTTTCAAGACACACACTTAGGCAGGGTCACCAGTCATCATGTCCGTGAAAGAGACAGTGTGATAACAACTCTCCTTTACCCATCTAGTTTTATTTCCTTCTTCTAAACTGGATGCTTCTGAATAGTTACCTTTATTTTCAGGAAACTGTTCAATTCTGTTATACCCTTTATCATAGCATCCACAAAAAAAAACCCCCCCAAAAAAAACCAAAAAAAACCCCCAAAACCCCAAAAACAAACCCAAAGATTTGATAACTCCCCAGCTTTCTAGGATAATTGATTGTTACCCCCAGCCAAATTAGCTGTTTTCAAAAAAAACATGCAATAAACACACAGAGAGAATATTTAAATGATAAAAACAACTTCTGTGAAAGAAGACATTTATAAGGAGGGCATGTGGCAAAGGGAGATAAAAATTTAGTTACCTGGAAAAATTTAGTGTCTACTGCTTTTCTCCTACTTCACCTAAAACACTACAATAGGCATCAGAAAAAAAAACTTAAGCAGTTTTTCCAAAATATCTGAAAACTTCTATTATTCTATATATCATTAAACTGTAGAAATCAGTGTCACAGGGTGTTGTAGATTCCACAAGTTTTAAGAGCTTGTATTTAAAAAATAATAAGAAAAGAGAAAACCCATAAAAGTCTGTTCAAATTTCAGATCAAGCTCTGGTTGAGGGACAGATTTTGTAAAATATGCATCTTAAAAGGAATCTTAAATTTATTTGATATATTTTTGAAATATATATTTGAAATATGAAGGGAAATTATCACTTGCCATATGCTTTTTACTTAAATGCTTCCTTTTATTCATGGGTATACTGGTTTCATCTCTTGCTGTATCTCAGCACATACTTTCCTATATCTCTCAGTAGCCAGGAAGTGTCCTCCACCCACAGGCAGATGAAGCTCAGAGTTCTGTGCCCTCATCTCATTCAAAAATTAATCCCAGATCCCAGTGAAATCCATTTGAATACTTTAGATATATTTACTTTAGGTAATTCAAGACATTAGATGAACACTAAACTGAAGAATGTTTTAGGAGGAGCAAACTCTTGATGTTATTGTTTTCCAGTGAGCAAACTGAAGTTCTTACTTTTACACATTTCTCACTGGAACAGTCAGCTCTCAAACACTTGTTATTAAATTATCCCTGCGCAAACTCTCATTATGGTGACAGTCTAAGGCATTTGAGAAAGGTGAAAAGTTCATTGGTAAGTGAAAACAGTAAGATGGACAAGGGAGATGGAAAACCTGAAAAATCTGAAATGAAAATGTTGCTGCAGTACTTTGTTCCACTCTGCAGTCCTGTCTGTTATCTCTGTACTGATATTACCCTGCTGCAAAGAGACATCATTGTGGAGCAAGACCAATTCCAAGTGTTCAAAAAGAAGCTGATACATCTTCCCTTTTGGCTTGCTTGGATACATTTTAAATGTATTCTATTAATCTTTCTCTGACTCAAAATTGGATTCCTTAACTTGGAAGAAAAGTAAAGAGAATACTCTTCTTATTCATAAAGTCTGTATATACTTTAAGTAAGTTGATACAGTCTTACACATGGCCAGAATGTAATAAGCTCAGTGAAGATGTATCAAGTCTGAGAGGTTACCTGCAACTTCTCAGAGTGGTTTAATAATAGCAAGACATCTTCTCTGGACATGCTTTGTAAAAGAAAAGGTTTTAATAATGACAAAAATAACAAACATCATCAAACAAAAGAAATATACGAAGAACAGAGTGTAGAGAACACTCTTACACTGCTAAGGCAGTCCAAGAAAGAAACTGAGCAGTTTTGTGCAGTCTTTTATGTACTGAATGTCCCAAATGGCACCTTGCCCAATGAAATTTGCAACAGGTTTTGAGGTACATTTTCAAAGCCCAACCAGTGCTTCTGTGCTGGAATTGGGCCAATTGTGATAAGGGAAGAACAGAAAGTTCTGGTACTTCTTTTAAAAACTCAGGCATGAAACCAAAACCCCCTTCCTAAAAAGAAAACAGCCACTAATGTGGGGGTCCTTTGCTACAGTAAGTTTGCTGTAGAAGGAACTGGTCATTGAATGACTCTGGGGATCTACAATTCCAGTATAAGGAGTGCTTGTATTCTGTTGGATACAGTTTCAAACATTAAATTCAAATCTGGGTAAAATAGTTATCAAACTGGAATAAGTAACAGAAGTTCAAAGCACAGGAAAGATAGAACTTTATACAATACTCCCTAGGTCTAATTCAGTTTCCTGGCAAGATCATGTGTCTGTCAATAGGTGTAAATGCAGGTAGATTATGTCTGTTGGGAAATACAGGGAACAATTTTTCCTCTAACTATTCAATTGGAAAATGCATATTATATGGTAGAGGCAGATTTTCGGCATGATGTAGGAAACACATACCTCAGTCCCTCCTTTTCCTATAATAATAACAATGATAATAATAATTGAAATGTTAGTACCTTAAGCTGAGCTATATAAATCTTAAATAAGAAACTATATTCTATTTCCTACTAAAGTACTTTTGGTTGGTTTGCTTTTTTCCATCTTCAATATAAATATCAGCTCTGTAAATATGTGGTTGAAATGCTAAAACCTATATGCTTTTTTTATAAATGATATCTGAATATACTTCAGATTCATCACATGAATAATGTTTGAAAAGAACTCATAGTATTAAATATATTTTTTGTCATTGTAAGACATGAAAGAAAGATGAGAGACTCCAAATATTTCAGAAAGCAAAGAGCATAGAACAAAGGCTTTATTGTCTGATTCTTACAACTTTTTATAACGTGATCCGATACATACTTAACATGATTGGTGAATAGGAACAACACATCTCTAATCCCATTGGTTAAACTAGAGAAACAGCAAAACACCACCTAGAGAAATATTGTTTTGAGAAAGGATAGCTGTTTGCCAAGATTGTTTTGAGAATAAGCTTCCTTGAGAAATTTTCGCTTGGGAAAAAGTTAGCAGCTGCTAGCAGGCTAAAATATCTCAGACCCAGAAATATCAGGCCCACAATTTTTATGGATGTGGAGATGCCGCTGTAGAATTTACATTTCCATTCAACTGAAATCAGTAAATTAAAGTTGTGATGAAACTCCCAGTCCTGTAAACTGGAATGTCAGAACTATACAGTTTCCAGATTAGCAAGAAAAGCCCCAATTTTCTAATTGATTTGCTGTGCAAATCCTCTGCTTTTCTCAGCTATCAGGATAATATTCCCTCTTGTACTCTGTTTATACTTAACCAACAACTTTTTCCATTAAAAAGTGTCCTAAGCACACATATGGTGCCTAACTAAGCATGTTCTACTCTCTTGTCCCTATTTGCATGCCTGGACCAGCTTGAATTGATTCAATTAGAGAATTAATTAATAAAGCAATTTGATTCATACCACTGTTGAATGGACAGGATGGAGGCCAGAAGAACATTAAAAGAAACTAGTTCAGACTTGTTACACACAAATCACTAACTTTGTTTATATCTCCCTATATTACCATTGAGTAATTCAGCTAATTCAACTCATTTAAGAGAAACAAGGTTTTAGAACTAAGGTGGTAGGATATCTCTAAAAATGTCATAGTGTTCTAGTACGGAATCCATAAAAATGTAGGTACCCATGGATGAGACTGGTCTTGCCGGCCATAACTTTTACTGCATAATCAGGAGAAACAAGTTTATAATTGAAAGCATTAATAGTTACTACAGACAACCCCAGAGCAGTAACCTTATCAAATAATTGAATACATTTCAGGAAATAAATACAACATTGTCTTGCCATATAGCCGTGAGTTATCTTGAAGTTTTACAGAAAGATATAAAATTTGGAAAAATGGACTTTTGAACTGTAAACAGGAAAATATCTTTCTTTTATATAATTGTTCTAATGCAGGTATCTAGACCTGATTGGTGGTTGGATTTGGTATCACTTATTGAATAACTTGTAGGAAAAGCATGGCTTAACACAACTTACTGTGATTATTTTCTAGACAAATTGTTAGCAGAAGGTTTTAAATTGGTGCATTCAGAAATGGCTAGTGAAAAGCTATCAAAGATGTATCTTTAAAAAGTGTTATCTTGGGCATGATAGAAGGATTTGAGTAAAAAGGGACATGACAGAGGCTCATGAAGCAACATATGTGCTAGAATCTATAAACTGGCTCTCTTGTGTTACTTTTCATACTACAAGAACAAGGACTTGTGCAATAGAATTGATACACAACAAACATAATGCTAAGAGACAATATATTACATAAAATTCACAGCCATCCTGTAGTAAGGAATGCCACAATTACTGTTCAAGCCAAGACTTTTTACCAGTTTTAAAAAAGACTAGATGTCTTTAGGTGTAATGAAAACTTCTACTGCTTACAATACAATTAAAAGATGCTACAGGTCTTGCTTCATGACAGAAATGAACCTTTGCCAAAACTTCAGTTGCTCTTCAGACACAGAACTCCTTACAGTGATTCTAAAGAGGCAGAGTTTATATACATACTTTCAATAAGAGGGATTGTGAAATCTCCTATTGAATTTTGTGATTGAGTAATTTAATAAATGATACAATAGAGATCAAATTACAAGAAATGATCTTTTCACATTCTTCTCACATTTAAGATATTAATTCTTTAGACAGTATTCTGCTTTGCTTTCTGAGGGGTAATAATTTGCAAAGTTTGAAGTATTCTTGGCAATATAAACGTGTACTACTGTGAACAAAGTTGTTCCTTTAAAGTAAATCTAAATATGAGATAAAAGGATTAGTGAGATGAAGCTGAACAAACAGACATACCAATGTCAGGGCCCAGGATGACATTGACTGTATCATTTTAATGAGCAGCTAGTTATCCTAGAGTCAGTGTTTTGTTATCAGCAAAACTTTTCACTTGCACATTCATCCTCAATGAGGCAAGATGGAAAACAAGAACAACAAGAACACCATTTTCTGACAACTTTGATGTTTTTCTTCTCCTCTTATGCCTGCTTATATCATATGATATGATGAGAGTGAGACAACTCCAAATAGAATGTCCTTTGTGGAACATAGATCTCAAAAGATAAAGCTCTCTTCTTGCCCTGAATGACTACTCAGGTGTTGAAAACACACTAAGGGGCTTGAATATGAATCCTACCTGTCCTGTCATTTGTTTCTTTTTTTTCCCTTAGAGAGAAATGCTATTTTGGATGTAAGGAATCCTCCTGATGAAATTTCTCTGAATGCAATCCACTTTCACAAAGTCTGTTGGTAAAAGTTAACTGATAATTTTACGAGTAAAAGCTATGTAGTCCTCTTTTTCGTCTTTTTCCTCTTATTTCTTTTTAATCATCTCCAATCCTAATGATCCTTTACCACAAATGAAGCTTGAAATAAATATGAACATAAAATATCCAGTTCATGATCTTTGCAAATTGCCACATTGTTACAAGAATACATCTTAACCATAATCACTGAAGCATAACTTTGCATGGATTATAAAGTTTATATATTTCACAAGAGACATTGCTCTTACTCATCCCAGTTTTATATCAGGGTTTTATGCAAGTTCAAGTCCATTGACTTTACTGGCATTTCCCCAAGTTTGCACCAGTAAAATGAGAGGAAACAAGACTGACAAACAATAATTATTACTTTTGCAGTTAGACAAAATATTTTTTTGCCAATAATGTGTTTCAAATAAGTTTTTTTTTTTCAGATAAGTTTTCCATCTTAAGGGAATTTCACACTAGCAAACAACATTGTTATATTACTTTTGTACTTAAATTCTTTTAAAATATTTTAGCGTTTTTCAAAATAAGAGTCATTTAAGCATTTATTATTTTGAAGACTGCTATATTATAAAATTATTTAGATTTAGTAAATTTTTTAGAATAAAATTGTAAGTTTTTTTTCCCAATCTAAAAAATATTACCTAGATAAATTTAGAAATTAAAAATGCAAGACATTTCTATCTAAGATGCTTACACCATATCTCTATGTAATGTTTTAAAGTTATTTCTGTAAGAAGTATAATCATACATAAGAGAGAAAAAGGAGGTGGAGGACTTCAAATAAGCATTCCCAACAGCTGGAATTTATATGTATTGACTGTTCCTTTTACAGTGTTTAGACATATGAGTGAGTGAGAGTGATTTCATTTTCATGAGTGTAGGATTTATAAGTATCAAAGATAAAACTTTAATTATGAAAAAAGTGTGATAATTTTGATGTTCTGTTTAGCTCAAAGTCTTGATTAAATGTAGCCAATAAATGATTAATATTTTTTGATATTTACTGTGATATATATCAATGTTTTCTGAATCATTCTAGTGACTCTTAAGATAGGCTTCCTTCTGCTACTGATTCTTGATCTTGCAGGATTCCCAAGTACAAATCAGTTTTATGTTTGTTTTGAGTACAGCTGCTATATATCATATAACTTCTAATTGGAAATACACAATGACAGTATCATAGATTTATAAAATATCGTGACTTCAAAGGGACACACAAGGACCATCAAATCTAGCTCCTGGCCCTGCACAGCGCTATTCCCAAGAGTCACAGCATGTGCTTAAGTGTTTGTCAAATGCTTCTTGAACTCTGTCAGGTTTGGTGCCATGACCACTTTACTGTGCAGCTCGTTCCTGTGCCCAAGCACATTTTGGTGCAGAACCTTTTCCAAAGATCCAGCCTTTAATCTTCCCTGGCTCATCTTCATTATTCCCTCAGGTGCTGTTGGCTACTCACCAGAGAACAGAGATCAGTTTTAATTTATTATTGGATTGATCAAGAGGAAGTCATGCTTGACCAATCTGATAACTTTCTATAATGTCATGGCAGGGAGGGTTGATAAGAGAGGAGCAGGGGATATTTTCTGCCTGGACTTCAGCAAAGATTTTGATTTTGTCTCCTCCCATAACATCCTCATAGGTAGCCTCAGGAAATGTGAGTTAGGTGAATGGACAGTGAGATGGATCAAGAACTGGCTGAATGGCAGATCTCAGAAAATCATGATCAGCAGAGTAAAACCCAGTAGGGAGCCTGCAGTCAGTGGCCATCCCCAGGGATCATTTTTGGGTTGGGCCTTTTTCAGCTCCTCAAGGGCTTGGATGTAGGGCTACAGTGTACCCTCAGTAAGTTTGCCTATGATACAAATTGGAGGAGCCTCTAAAACCACTTTAGCAGGACCTTGACAGGCTGAAGAGCTGGGCAGAGAGAAATCTAATGAAGTTCAAGGGCAAGTGTAGGGTGCTGCACCTGAGGAGGAGTAACCCAAAGGACCAGCACAGGCTGGGGGTTCCTCAGTACCGGAAAGACAAGAGGATACTGAAGAGGATCCAGCAGAGACCACAGAGTTGATTAAAAGTCTGGAGCATCTCTCTTATGAAGAAAGAATATGGGACCTGGGCCTGTTTAGTGTAGGGAAGAGAAGATTGAGAGAGGATCTCATTAATGCATATAAATATCTCAAAAGCAGGGTGCTAAGAGGATGGTGCTGGACTCTTTCCAGCAATGTCCAACAGGACACAGAGCCATAAACTAAATCACAGGAAATTCCACCTCACCATGAGGAAGAACTTCTTTACATTGCAGGTGGCATAACACTGGAACAGGCTGCCCAGGGAAGGTGTGGACATAAAAACCCACCTAGAAATATCAGAGTAATAGCTGAATAAGAATATTCCAATTCCAGACTTCTCTCACATCCTTTGAAAGGGAGCTGAATGCTTGAGTATTTTTTCCATGGCTTTGTTTGCTCTAATCTCTTAGTCTATGCTAGCAGTAGCGAATTATGCCAAGTCAATGACTCAGGCTATGAATTATATTCCTTGTTCTGCGCCACTGTTAAATTGGTGACTGGTTCAGTTTTGGCTTGAGACATACAAAACTCATTTGCAAAATTCCCGTGCACAGCACTGACCAGGTGGCATGCCCCATAAGCAGTGTGGATACAGTTTCCCTGCACTGGACAATTAGGGAATGTTCTTGGCTATAGATTTGAACAGACCATGTAGTTGACCTCAGGAGCAGAGAACAAAACCTTTTGCTAGTTTACAAGCAGATACTTAGCTTCAAGGCTCACACCCTTCTGGAGGGGATCATAACCCAGATTCCCACTTCAGTAGAGCCTCAGGCTTCCCTGAGGAAATGTGTTCTACTGCACACTATTTAGATTTTTCCTGCCAGGAAAGTGGGTCAAAATGTCTAGGTTTTAGGAATGAAGTGGAAAAGTCATGTAAATAACAATAAAATTACAAAACACAGAGACAAAATTCAAGGTCAGTGAAATTACTATGTGACCATTATCAATCTCCAGACATCCTTCTGTTTGACTTTCAAAGATAATTAAATTTTAATAGCATCATAGTAATCATTTTGATAACTGAATTATATTGTCATGTAAAGCCACTCTTACCTAAACAGCTGTATATTTTGGGTTTTTTTCAGATTCCCTCATAACTAGCTTTGCTGCTTTTCTCAAAGAGGTTGTAGCCTGTAGCCTTTGAAAATTGAACAGGCTGTTTTATACCCTGCAGGACAAATTTAATTGGATGAAATTCAATTATGCTAATCTGAATTTGGCTCGGACACTAGAGACAACATTAGTTTTCCTGTTGGGATATTTAGTTCTGTAACAGTACAGTAATCTTTTGTTAGATAGTCTGGCAATATCTATTTGTTCAGTGTGGACTGTGGACATGTTTGAAGCATAGTACAAATGTTTCAAAAGGAAAAATAAGTAAATTGGAAACCCTTAATTGTCTCAGTAGTACAGATTCCCAGAAGAGCTTCATTAAAATTGTCCCATTTAAAAATATGTGTTTAAAAATACAACCACTCAAAATGATCAGATATATTAAACTCTATCACACAAATGAATAATTTACAATTAATAACCACATTATATAATTATAGGACTTTAGTAGTTTAATTTGTTTTATCCATCTGTTTCTTTCACAGCCCTTTAAAAAGGATTGACTAATGACTTTTCACTCCTGTAAAAATTTTCTGTCTGCTTCTAAGGGATTATTTCTCTGATTGTCTTCAAATTTCCCCTTACTTCCAAGTTATTTTGTTCATAACTGTGGACTGTTGTGTTCTTCATTTTCAGGTTGAAGGACACGGAACTGTTGGACCAACCACAGAGATGGGCCACAAAGTTGATAAAGGGAGTAGAGCACCTCTCCTACAAAGGCTGAGAAAGCTGGGGCTTGTTCAGCCTGGAGAAGAGAAGGATTTGTGGAGACCTGAGAGCAGCCTTCCAGTATCTGAAGGGGGCCCATGGGGAAGTGGAGAGGGACTCTTCATCAGGAACTATAGTGACAGCACAAGGGGAATGGCTTCAAACTAAAGAAGAGCAGATTTAGATTAGATATTAAAAACACATTCTTCATTATGAGGATTTTGAGGCACTGGAGCAGCTTTCTCAGAGAAACTGTGGATGTCCCACAGTGTTCAAGCCTGGGTTGGATGGGGCTTTGAGCAAACCAGTCTGGCAGAAGTTGTCCCTGCCCATGACAGGGTGGTTGGACTAGATGATCTTTAAAGTACCTTTAAACCCTAACCATTCTATGATTCTGTGGTTCTGGGTTCAAATATGAGTTAGCTTCAGAATTTTGGATGTAGTACCATGATGCTTAGGCATAAAATAGTTTCAAATGCATTTCAATTAGACCATGATATCTATTTTTAAAATTAAATTACTTAGGAAAAAAAAATCCATTTATTGGATTGGTTCTTTCATACATAGTTTTGAGTTTTTTCCTTGTGTTCCACAATTTGCCATTATGAAGTGTCAATATATAAACTGCATTGTCAAATAAATTGTCTCGTTCATGTCCTCCAGGGTCTTGCTTTCTTAAATTTCCTGGATGCAGATATTACCACACAGGCATTATTTTTAAGTGAACAATCAATTTTCAATGAAACGTGCTATATTGGTGATTGTTCGCTCCTGACACTGCCTGTAAAGGTAATATGCAAGTCCTCATACCCAGAGTCATGCCATTCATCCATATATTTTATCACACAATTCCAGCAGGTCTATTTGCAGTTCTCCCACTCACATACCCTCATGATATTTCCTAAAACATCTAACTTGTATCACTTTTACTATAGTATAAAAATGTCAGTCTGGTAGATTGAAAGTTCACACCTGATTTCAAGCCTTGGGCCTGAAAAATCCTAGAAAAGCCCAATCATTATTTCTTTTGGTTTTAAGATTGTCATGCATTGTATATAAAAATGTGGAAAAATATTAGGAAAAGTACAAAGGTAACTGCCCAAGTGATGCATAATGATCATGCCCATGCTGCTAAGGGCAAGCACCCTTCAAATTAGACAGCCTGAGCTTGTGTCTGTACATTTGACCTGACTTTAAGCTGCACTGTAGTTGTATTTTGTAAATGCAGAGGTCCTTTCTCTTTTCTGTCCTTTTGTTTGGTTCTTTGTATCTTTGTTTTAATATGGCAATTGTCTTGTTTATCAATAGTCATTCTTCTATCTACTAACATTTATTAAGAGACCTGGCAAAGGTAAGCTATATGGTGTCTGTTGGCTTATTCCTTGTAGGAATGTCCATAACGGAGAGAAATGAAGGAAAAGGCCCTGAACACTTCTTAGCTCTGCACTGCCTGATCATCAATAGTTAGCCAAATTCACCCATAAAATCTGATTGTGGTGCATCCTTGAGTGTCATTTCGATCTTTTAAAGTCCAGTTTTAAGTATGAATTAAATAAAAGAAAACTAATAGGAGGACAATTTTTGACAGATAAATAAAAATAATAAAAATATTCAATTCTAGATCCACAGAAAATAATGTTTATTTATAGTATTCATTATAGAAGTAAACTACTAACAATAGGAGAAACCAGATCAATATCTGATTACTGTGGCTTTTTCTTTAGCAGAAAATTTTATGGTACTAACAGTAAAATCACTGGATATGACAAAAAATAAGTTCTTGGCTTTGTAGTGCAAAGCCAAAAGTATCTCCTGCAGGATTCTTTCTGTTCCTATATATAAATATGTAAATTAAATGGCTATTCAGTTCACATAAGTATATTTTTGACCATGTTCTCTGTCTTCAGCTTATGGAGAAAGCTTTTTTATTATGATAATAACCAGAAAATTAAAACTATATTTGAAAATAATTGCATTAAATGATTTTTTAACTCTATAAAAATTATTTTATAAACATTGTAATGCAGCTGTCAATAAATTAGATACATCTGATCTAGTAATTACCCTTGCTAATCAATAACTGCTAATTAATCCATTCAAACTGACATGAATATTTTAAATATCTCTAGGAATTTAGGGCAAGTTTAAGGGTCTGATTCAAAACCTCCTTTGGTTTAGAGGTCTTGCTGTGCTTGCAAAATATGTGACTTGCCCAGCAATGACTCTCTTGGGATTGGAGTGTACAAAGAAAAGTGGCTGCATAACAATAACAGCTATTAAAAACAAAAAAAAAACCCCAATCTTTATTGCCGTTCCAGTAAGTAAAAAAAACCCCAAAAAACAAACTCCTAAGAGAAGGAGTGTCTGCAGGGTTTTATTTTTATAAAGAAAAAGAAACTACTGAAACTACTTTGAATCGTGTTTGATCCACACACAGCTTCCTCACCACATTTCCTGCTTTTTCATTTATCAGTGGTTTCTGTATATTCCTTTATTCCTTTGTTGGAATTATGTCCTGATACATCTCAGGCTGTTCAAAAGGTACCACCTCCTAAACTGGCAAAACTTCAAATTTTAAGTGTCTACATGAAGATTTTTTCAATTGAAAGTTTGAAAACCTTTCCTGTCATATAAACAACTTGTTGTATGTATCCTTACATGACAGCTGATAAAGGCATTTCAGCACCTCCAGAATAGTTGAGTGGCCAGAATAGTTTAGGTACCCATTTCAGAAATACAACCTAGGGGAGACCACATGGCTTCAAGCTCCACCCCCTCATGTCTAAGACAAGGACAATTCCAAAGACAGATAGAAAGACAAAATAGAGTAAGGTTAACAAGAATAAACCTGAAAAGGTCTAATAATGAAGCAAATCCAGTTCTGTGAACATCATCTGTGTATTCCATTCAAGCAGCACTTCAGTGGAATTGAAAACCACACAAACCAATATTCTGTAATATGTAATTTTCTTGCTTAGTGGTGTATTGAGGTACAACTGCTACTAAGTGTGAGAGGATTCCTGTTAGGTTCAAACAGTGCCATCACACTTGTTCAGGTTTTGAACTCCAGAGGTCAGAGAACTAAGCAGTGTTAAGCCCAGTCTGAAGCAGTTGTTCCACCACAGCAAATAAACAGGTTACTGAAGGAAGCAGTGCTCATTTTGTAATAAATTAAATTATCTAAAAGATTGTGAGTTTTCAAATGTTAAACTAGAATTACCTATATATATTGGAAATATCCATCTATCTATCTATCTATCTATCTATCTATCTATCTATCTATCTATCTATCTATCTATCTATCTATCTATCTATCTC
>VZUI01000248.1:0-29679 GCA_013401135.1 Cettia cetti | reverse complement strand
GTCCGGGGCGGGGCTCGGCGGGGCGGGGGCTCGGACCCAGCCCGGCCCGCTCGCCGCCGTCGTCGGAGCCGTCCGCAGGTAGGAGCCGCTCCCGGGAGCCGCGGCCGGGAACGCCACACTCCCCCTCCCGCCCGCTCCCGTCTCGCTGTCGCCCCGCCCTGTCGCAAATCGTCGCCCCGGCCGTGGCCCGGGAGCCCCGGGCTGCCAGCGGGGCAGGGCTGGGGGCGTGCGGCGCCGCAGGGGCCGCAGGCTGCGGCTGCAGCGGGACCCCCGCGCCACCTGTCCCGGAGCGTCCTGGGTCACGGCGGGGAGACACGGGCTAGGTAAGAGCACTAGAGCCGCTTCACCCGGGGTGTGAAGGACCCAGCTGTGGAAGAGCTCTCCCAGGTCATGGTTTCGGCATCCCTCTCACCCGTGAATCCCTCTGAGGAATCCATCCCTTCGGCGCTGAGGGATGTGGTGGTGACAGAACTCGGCAGGGTCCTCGGCCAGGTTGCTGCATTGGGGTCTGTGAAGAAGCTCACCTGGGTTGAGGTTGTTGGGTGGGACAGGTCCTGCCTTCCCCAGATCCTGTCAGGATGTCCTGTCAGGACATGCACGCTGTGTCCGGCTAAATTCCCTGGGGGGAATTTAAGGTGTGGAGAAAGGCCCTTCAGCTGTGCTGTGGTGCCTCGGGGAAGGAAGAGCGAGATCCTCTCTCTGAGCGATAGAAAGATGCTGGGTGCTGATGTCCCAGGGCCCAGGGGATATCAGTCTTAGCTTTTAGTTAGAGCATCATGCTTTTGCTAGATCTTTGATTTGGAACCCTTAAGCTATAAAGGCTGCAGAAATTATGAGTTAGCCTTCTCCCCCCCCTCCCTTCCCCGCCCTTTTTTTTTTCCTTTTCAAGCAAAGCTACTTGTGAAAGTGACCCCAAGGATTGTCTGATCAACATTCACACAATCCTCATGCCAGGGCAATGTACACATGCGTGGTTAATTAGGAATAGCAATTCAATATGGAGGAGGGCAGTGTATGAAAGGTATATCCTGACACTGACTGCCTGTTGTGTCTTGCTTAACCAGATGACAGTGCCTAAAAGAAGGGGACCTGATTCTTGCCTACTTTCTGCCTTTGGGTAATGGGATGAGGACAGGGGACTCCTATTTGCTTGACAAATGTCTTGCTCCTGATTTCACTGCTGAACTATTAAAAGCCAGATTGCTTTCCTGTGGTTATCCGTGCCCAGCTGTCAGCATTTTCTGAACCTGGATGCTAAAAGTGCAGTTGTTTCATTTCCCTTTTTAAGATTCTTTCTGCTGCAATGTTTGCTTTTCAGATGCAGAGCAGGGATGTGTGCTTGTAAGAACACCAATGTTTTCAGTTGTTTGTTTTGGTTTTTGTTGATTTTTTTTTTCTTGGCAGAAATGTCATGTTCATGGTTTTCTTTCTTCCCCCAGCCAATTCTGGGCAGCCTGAGATTGCAAAATTGCAGTTTGGCCCGAGAGAGACTTTAAGGTCCCAGTCCTGCAGTCCAAGCTGAAGCAATGAGCTGTGATTGCAGTTTAAGTGGGAGCAAAGAAGCAAAGAAAGGTCTGTGAGAAAAGAGAAAGATGATCCTAGGCAATATATTGGGAAGATACACTGGGGTAGGGGGTGGTGGCAGGTGGGGAGGCTGCTGCTGCAGTAAAAGACTTGGACCAGGACTCTCTGAGTGCACACTCCTCTGTGTCACTAATTTCCAGTGTGACATCTCAGGGAGCAAATCACTGGCCTTGTCTAAAATGGGAATAATTGTGGGGTTTTGCTGTCTCAAGGAGACTTGCAAAAGTCTCTCCTTGCCTTAGGTCTCTGCAGGTTGTGGAAGAGGTCACTTGAGGTCCAGGGATGAGGGCAGGATGAGAGTGAAAAGGAAGAAAAACACATTGGGAACAAGTGGAGAGAGAAGGGCAGAGTGAATGGGAGGAGATGAAAAGACTTATGAAGCTTTAAAAACCATGAAAGGAACTGTTAAAACGGCTATAGGTTACCTCACATGGGGTTTATTGCACATTTTTATGCTGAGGTTGCTGCTGGATGGTTCTGCCTGCTGGGGAGAGGTCCAGGCTACCTCTCCCATGGGTAGCAAAGGGAAGGGAGCAAAACCCTGGAGGATGTGGGCTGATCTGCTGCAATGGTGGGGAGAGTGTCCAGCATCCTCCCTGTAATTTCCTGAGCTGGGTCAGGTCCAGGTACTTAGGGAGAGAACTTCTGCTCTTGCTGTATTGTTTCCTGCTTCCCGTGAGGAACCACTGGTATTTATAGTGGTGACTGCCTAAACCAGAAGAGCCAGTGGCCCTTCAGTTTTCACTACAGGACTGCAGGAGTGGGTTTTGCCTGGCCAAGACACTGAGGATGGCCACAGCTTTGTCAGAGAGAGCCTCCTCAGTGTGGTCTTGGCCAGGCTGAATGCTCTTAGAGGTGCTTTAATGTGGTCTCCTACAGGAAAGTCTGTCTCTGAAAATATTTCAGTAGACCTAAAAAGTAATAATCTCTCTGGATGCAATGTAGAGGCTGCTCACACAGGCTTGGCCCCTGTTTAACAGCTGGAAGCTGTTCCCTGCTCCCCTCTGTCTGCTGTGTTTGCTTGAAGGGAAACTCTGTATGGCACCTTCCTACCATAGCTCTCCCAAACACCCTACAAACAGCAATTTTTGGTTGTAGCAGCTCGAGACGCTGGTAAACAAAGGAAGTTAATTCCTACAAATAAGGAGTGCTGGCAATGAAGTGGTGAACACCCAGAAATGCCCGTCTGTGATTGTTTACCTCGCACATTGCCCCTCAGGGCAAATGATTTCCACGGGTCTCAGCAGTGTCAAAAGGCAATCCCTGTGCCAGAGAGGGCTACCTGAGTGGAATGACAAAAGCCAAGTCTTGGTTACTGCACGTCCATTCCTTGTAGCTCACCCTCTGGCCCATCACATTGTTGCTGCTCCTCTGGGGCTTTGGTGGTGAAGAAGAGGACCTCTTTCTGTGGAGGAGGAGTAAGTCCTCAGGCTGAAGAGATTGGTGGGGAAAAACTGTCCTGAGAAACAGCTTGCTCTGCCAGAGTCCCCAACAGCTCACATTTCCTCATGGCGAGTTGCATTTACTGAAGGAAATGCTGCTCTGGGGACAGTGTACATCTCTCCAAAAGTGTAGAGCTGCAAAGTGCAGTGAAGAAAGGAGCTTATGCTTCCAAAAGGTGAAGAGAAGAGGGGTGAAAGGGATGAGAGAGATGAAAGACAGGGTAAACAGGTGGGAGAAGCCCTGCTTACACCCCATGAGAAGCTCTGTAGCTTGAGTGTGTTTCTGTTTGGTGGGGAAAAAAAAGTGGCAGGGTAGAAAAGGCAGGGGAACCTGGAATTTTTCTGGCTTTGCAGGGTGTGTACTCTCTCATCCATAAACTTCAGGAGAAGGAGACCATATGATCAGGAATAAGATTCTGCCAAGTCTATTCCCCTGGGCATAGTCTGTTCTTCCTTACCTTCAAAGCTATTTGTAAGTCAACGCTTGAAGTTTCACCTCCCCATTAAGTGTTCTTTGCCACTCCCAACACTTACATTGTTTTCCTGATAATGGGACAAACGTTTTGGGCAGACTTCCTTCCCCCTTCAGATGTAATGTGTGTCTTGGCTTCGCTTGGTCATGCACCTGTGAAATGATTGAAGACATTTTTGATTTTTGGAACTGAGGAGCAAATAAAACACCTCTATCAGTTTATTAATACCCTGTCACGACCTCCATACATTATGGGAGGAGAAACACTCGATCTGCTTGTTGCTGCTTCATTAGATTGTGGTCATTAGATCGGGGTGGTTGAGGCCACTCACTGGACAGCCTGTCTGCACAGTGCCTCTGACTTCCTGGGGTTTCCCATAACATCAGCCTGCATTTTTGTATTGCTTGCAGAGCAAGGAGATGGTTTCAGAGACTTTCTTCACAGCACAGGGAGAGCTTTGCTGTCTTTTTTGTTGGTTTTTTTTTTGGTTTTTTTGGGTTTTTTTGGGGAGACAGGTAGCCCTTCTCATTTTCCCATAACTCCTTATTTTGGGGGTTGGCTGGGACTTTGAGGTAAGTGCCCTTCTCTCAAGCATCCCAAACCAAAGGATTCTCAAGAGGAGGATATGCCCTTGTGGTGGTGTGAGACTGTGGGTTTGGTCTGTGTTGAGACTCTTATAGAGATTTCCCTTGTGTCTCAGAAGTCTGGTGTAAGTGGCCCCAGTCTAGAGCAACTCTGTGTTTAGGAAACTTCCCTGCCTGACCACCCAGAAGCCACTCTTGTCAGTCACACTCCCACCACCCTGGGCTGTCACTGCTGGGACCAAAGCCCTTTCACAGTGGGTGGTTTCACTAAGCTGATGTGTGCCTTGCTTGGCTCCCCACGCACCCCACATTTACGCAGTCAGGTGTTCCTCGCTGGCTGGACCCCAGGATTCCCATAGCAGAGTTCCAGAAGCCTGGACCCTTTAAGCAATTTTATCATGGTGCAGTAACACCATAAGGGCTTGAACTGAGGCCCTCAGGGGGACTCCCTGCGCTAAAGAATCCCTGGCCTTTTATACCCTCACAGTCTGTGTGCCCCTTCCAAAAAAATTGTGATATTTAGTCTGGGGCCTTCTCACTGTATATTTGGGTTCTACAGAGTCTCTGGGTGACCAGCCACCCTTGGCCAGGGCCACAGGTCTCCGTGCCCTTTCCTAGGCAGAGGGTAGATGCCAGGTCATGACCCCTTGCATGTGGCTTCAGCCACCACCACAACCTGCTGCTCCCACTGCGCTGCTCACCGAGCTACTGCTTGTATTCCTCAACATCTGCACTTGGAGAGAGCAGGGCATCTGCCCTGGGAGGTGGGCAGTCCAGCACTCACTGGGAGGACTCACTGGGAGCTGGTTGCCAGCTGACTTGTGCAGCCCCTGAGGTCAGGAGGAGCTGGGATGCTGTATCTTGCAGTGAGTGCTCCCTAGCAGAATGGGATTCCTGGGCCAAAGAAACACTCAGCACCTGCAAAATGCAGTTCTCCTCAGCTCACCCCAGCTACTCCTGCCTGGTTTCACTGCCTGCTGCCCCAGCTCCTGTCTGAACTGGATGTTACCTTCTGCCTTACCCAGCTCCTCTCTCTGCCTCCTTTACCTGTTTGCAGGCTGAGGGCCACGACTGCCCAAGCCCTGCTCGTGATATGCGTGGGACCTCATGGAAGTCAAGTCAGCGTGATCTGCCGTAGGTCCTTGGGTCAGAGCCTGCAGAACAGCCCATTAGTGCTGTGGTGGCAGATCATATTAATTCTTCTTTCCTAGCAGCCAGGAGCGTGGTCTGGAAGCGGGGCGTGCCTGGTTCGTGCAGCGCCAAATGCGAGACAGGCAGACTCAGCCCACAAGAGCTGAAAGTCGGCGTCTCTGGCTGTAACACAGCAGCTAAATGGCCTGTAAGTACTTGCACCTGTGTCTGACCGAGGGTGAAGGTTGTGGGGCAGCAAGAAGCAGAAAACCAAGGGCACTTTTTGAAGTACAGTGGGGTGTACTGGCCTCAGGACCCAGCAGTGCTGCAGGGATATCTCTGGATTAGACACTGTGGATATCAACAGGTCCTTTTCAGCCCCTCTTTTTTGGTGATTAGAGGGTTTCATTCCTTTGTTGTATTGGGCCCATCTCTGTTAAGTTTATGTTGGCTAGAGCATTTCATTAGCACATTGAATGCAGTCACAGTGCGTGAAATGAGACAAGAAACTTGTACTGATGTTGCCGTGGGTGAAAACATTGCTTCTCAACATTGTTGCAGGATTACTGAAGCATCTCTGCTGCTTCCCCCATGCACAATCCAGAGATGTCTTTACCTTTTCCCATTCCTCTTGTATAAATGAAATGAAAATGGTATTTCTGCACGTCTGTGAGATGGTAGGTGGGTACCTGGAGCAAGCAGAACATCCTGCCCTGCTGACAGAGGGGATCACTTCTTTTCTTGTTACCCCACCACTGTGCTACGTATTTACAAGCCTCTGTCACATCTTATCTCTCATTGTGTACTCACACTGGAAGCCTTGAGATAAACCTGAAAACGCCCTGTTTTGTTATGGTGGCATTTGTGGCTTGTGGGTGGCAGGTTATATAAGGTGCTGGTTTGTATCTACTCAGTTACACTGATTAGCTATCAAGTGACTGGTTATTTTTGCTTTTAAAAGCAACAGAAAGCTATAGTGGGCTCCCCCAAAAGACAGAATGTGTTTGTTCCCCTTTCATTGTTGCTGACTGGCAGCAATTCTTTATGACTTGCTCTATGTTTTGAGCAGTGTCCTCCTTCTCTCAGTGCTCCTGGCTTTGTATCTATTCTCTGAAATAACCCAATGGCCTAGTGCTGTGAAATGCAGGAGTGTTGCTCTGGCTTATTATGCATTTCAAGTGCATCTGCATGCTTTAGTCTTAAAAAAAGATGTATGACTCTGTTAGTGTGGTAATTTTGTGCTTCCTTACATTCGTGTTCTCCGGTGAAAGCAACTTCAGGAGGAGCCTGTAACTTTGCTTGGCAGATGAAGTTGAGATGTCCATATTAAGTGAACCTTGAGCAAGCAGCAGTGTATGTTTGGTGAGCTGCCTGCTGTAATTGAAGTGTGTACATTAGAGGAACGGAAGCTTCATTGGTTGAGGGTGTATAGCGGGGCAGTGGTAAAAAAAGCGGAGCAAGCAGCTGACAGTCTAAGCAGATTTAGACATAAAAATGGAACGGGAGATGAGTAAGCTTGCATTGAGAGAAATTCTCAAGACACGCACATACCAGGGCAGTGCTAATGTGAAACTCTTCAGTTCTGCACCCTGACTCTCATTAGCTGGCAGCAGGAGCACACCTTAGCAGGAGTTTTGCAGTGCTGGTGTGTGTCAGGAGGGTCTGGAAGACCACATGTGAGCTTTTGAGAAGGTGGGCAGGGTCAGCTGTGATACTGAAAATGTTTTCGTTGGTTTGTGAATCCATTGCACCATGAGGGCTTTCTGTCACTGAAGGCCTTCCTGTGCAAGCCTTAGTGATGGAAGACAAATGGGTATGGGAAGTTACCAACTGCCTCTTGGATGCAGTGTGTGTATTTGGGAGAACATGGGTTGGCAGAGATTGCTGTTGTTGCCAGCTGGAGTTGACTGCTCAGATTTGGCATCGCTGGACATGGCAGCAATGCAGAACAGAGCTGTGAAGAGGAAGTTTGGCTTTGTCATCCCTGTGGAGCAATTAACTGTCAAAGAGTTTGTTTCTACATTTCCCATAAAGAGTTTTGGTAATTTTTCCTATCACTCTTGGCATTTTACTTTGGCTAAACTGTTGTGGTGCTGCAGGAGAGGCTGATGTTTGGGTTCCTTGTTCTCCTGTTCCTGTCTGCTTTTAGAGGTGCTGGTCTTAGTGTGCACGGAGGTCTCCCAGCTTGAAGATACGAACACTGGGGACATCCCTGAAGAGGACAAGGCTAACCCAAAGGCAGCTACTGACAGTGATGCTTGCTGAACACTAGAGCAAAGCTAGGCAGGTTTGGCACATGTTCAGGGTTTCTCCTTTGGAAGAAGTTGGGATTAGGTCTAATTTTGTTCCTGGCACCTGAATAACACAGCAGGGAGTGAATGTGAAATGCGCAGGAGCTGAGCCATGTTTTTAAACCCTCCTCTGCCCATGTGGGGATGCTGAAACATATCCAAGCATGTGTGGGCTGTGCTAATGGCCAGCATTAAAAGGTGTTGCTGTTTGGGGTCTTGGGGAAAGGGACCCTTCTTTCCTGCACTTGGTATTTCATCTGTCAGACACAGGTGGCTTCCTTCTTTTTAACTGGCTGAAATTAGGGTCTCTGAGCCATGGAGCTGACTTACCAACAGGGCACTGTGCGCTGCACTGATCACTCATTTAATATGCAGTGATTTCAGATGTCATTTTCTGTCAGTGGCTGATGGAAGGGGACTCTGTGTGGCACAGTGAATATTAAACAGAGGGCTGTTTTCCAAGGAGGTGAGTCTGTAGCCATGTTGCTCTGACTCTGGGGAGGTTGGGCACTAGTCTTGGCCTTGCTCCATTTTACAGCTCAGCACAAAACAGTGGTTAACTAGACAGTATTTTCACATTTCCCCACTTCATTCTGGTATGGTGTCCATGTCCCTGTGTGCTGCCTCACTGCTGTGCCTGGGGGAACAGCCCTTGCCACCTCCCTCTCTGCACGACAGGCAATGCTGGAATAGCTTGTGAAGGCTGCTTTTTCCATGCTGTGAGGTGGAGGAGCTGCAACAACCCATTAATGAACACAGGTCTTACGGCTACTGTTTGCTTTTATTGTGTGAATGAAACCTGTGTACCTTTCCAAAGGTGAAGGGTAAATAATAAGATGTACCATCCCCTGACATGAAAGAATTGTCTTACCTTGGTTCAGTCCAGCCACCACCAGAGACAAGAGGAGAGTCGAGCACAGCAGTAATGACCTTGCAGAGCAGGCAAGGGCTGGAACAGGAGGTGATGCTACCTGCCTGCTCCCTTCAGCCAAGGCAGGAGGGGGGAATTTGGCTGCAGTTATGTCTCCCTTGCGCGGGGCGCTGGCACTTGGGCGCCGTGCTGCCAGAGGCTGTCAGGGACACGGTCCTGTGGCAGGTGAGGCAGCTGCCACCTGGAAGTGGTCCTTGGGATTGCTGTCATGGGTCTCCCAGTACCACAGCACCGTCCAATACCAGCTAAGGAATGCTGCTGCAGTGCTGCTGAGCAGCAGGAGGAAAAGGCAAGGGTAGCACTTCACGGAATAGCCGCAAGCACAACAGTGGGTGCTGTGCGGGCTACAGAGATGTGACATGCTGTGTCTCCTGTGCTGGAGGAGAGGATTAGAAGTGAGATGGGAAATCTAGTGCCCCTCATTGATAATTTCTTCTGATCTGTTCACTATGCTAAAGATCTGTATGTACACTGGAGCTGCCTGCCTTTTAAATCAGCATACTTAATACTTGCATCATTTCATGCTCCTTGTCTGCAGCTCTCTCCGCTCCCAGGTCTGAGAAGAGACCTTATCCGACTGCTTTTCTGTCTTTTAAGGTTTGGAATTCAGCCTTACTCCAGGCTGTCTGTACAGACAGCACCAAATTGTGGCCTCATGGCTTTGTGCAAGTGTGGTATGACTCTGGGCACTGCCAGGGTGCTGTTTTGTACCCCTGCTAGGCCCATTTGCAGGGAAGACAAGAGAGCTGACCTGTAGAGGTGAGAGTGCCATGCCTTCTACAGGGTGTGGGGAGCCTCACTCCAGCTCTTCAGCCCCTGTCTCAGTGAGGCAGGGCAGGAATTGGTGTCTGGGGCCCTGAGCAGTCCAGCCAGCGTGTCCTTTGCAGCTTGGGGTGCCATAGAGGAGCAGTGACCTGGGGGCTGCTGTGGCATGGTGAGGGTGCTGACTCTCTTGTGGGTCTTCACAGCAGGGAGCAGACCTTGGCTCTGTGCTGCAGATGCAGGAAGGCCAGGGGAGTTGAGAGGAGCAGGATGACAATGTGGGTACTTTCTTCTCTAGGGCAAAGGGAAGGGTCATGGCTTTAAGGACCTGGACGAGGTAATTGAGCTGCAAATGCAAGCAGGCTCGAGTGAGAAGCTGTCATCTCTAAGCTGTCCTGGCACCCCAGGGTGCCTCACTATGTCATGTGGGTGCTGATGGCCCCAGGAAATGCCTGCCTTGCATTTCAGGGAGCGGGACAGAGCACAGGGACGCAGGTGCTGCTGGCCTGGTGAAAGTGAAGCAGGTGCTGGAGCTGTGAGCCTAGTGTTGTTCCCCTCTCTTTGTGTGTCTTGGCTGTGCTGGTGCCTGGAGGAACATTTATGGAGGAGGAAATACTTGATCCATTATCCAAGGACTCACATGGAGATGTAGGACTCTCTGTGTCCACAGCACAGCAGCATTTCTGAATTGCACACATGACAGGAACAGCCCAGATGCTCATCCAGCGTGATCTTGCCTGAGGACAAACACTTCCTCGGGAGGGGGTGTCCGCAGCATCCTTACGCCACATGCAGGATTTCACGTGCAGTGCCTGCATGTCAAGAGCCGATCCTGTTTGCAGCGCCTCATCCCGGCTTCTGACAGCGTGCTGGGAGCCGGCACTGGAGCTTGGCTCCTCTCTAGGTGTGGCCAGACACTATTTTTAGCTGCTTGCTGTGGCCAGGAGTGTGCTGTGGTCGTGTGCTTTGTGGAGATGATGCCAGCACGGGCATCCCTCTCTCTCCATGCTGCGGGCTTTGCTGAGGCAGCGTGTGTGGAATTGGTAATGATCCTGGGTAGGAGGACTGTGCCTGTGGGAAGCTGTGGGGAATCAGAGCTGCAGGTCTTGTGCAGGTCACCTTGCACAAAATCCTTAAGAGAAGTACTTTGAAAACCACTCAGATTCTGTAGGTGTGGTTGAAAAGTCTCCCTCTCCAGGGCTCCAGTGCCTTGGTTGTTACAAACTGTGTGGAGGATTCTGCCTGTGTGCAGCAGCTTAACCCCTTGTGCCAGTAGTGACAGCAGGAAAGGTTTGCATTGGCTAGGAGGAGCTTGGTACCTTGGCACCTGCTGTGAGGATGCCCTTCTTGCTCTCAGAAGAGGGGGGCTGAGGAGGGTGGATGCCTCAGCCCTCTGTTTTTACTTTGTTCTTTGTTTCTAGCAGGTATGGATGGGAAGAAATGCAGCGTGTGGATGTTTTTACCTCTTGTCTTTACCCTGTTTACATCAGCTGGATTATGGATAGTGTAAGTTATCTCCTCCTGGTTATTTGGGAGGCTGCTTCTCTTCAAGGAGAGTCTTTTGAGGATGCTCTGCCCTTGAGCTACTGGGGGGCTGGGAAGGCACATGAGAGGGGCAGGGGCCAGTCTGTGCCAGTTAATGGCTTGAAGTATCACGTTTTTATCGCTCAGTTTCTGTGCTCCCCAGGCCAAGTTGCTGACCTTGCTTTCTTCCTGGTATGTGTTACTGGGAGCTGCCTTAAAAGAGACAGCCAAAAATGTAAAAATTTCCTTTAATCACATTTTCTTTGAATGACTCAACAGAGCTCTTGGAGAAACACTTAGGCCGTGCTTTGGGGTAGAAATTCAAAATCTGCAGCATCCAGCACTGCACTGAAAACCTGCCAGCAGCTTAATGCTGACACCTCACTTTCTCCCTAATGCTTCTTTACCAAAATGCATGCAAGACATCCACTTCCCTGAGCTGGGCTCTCCCCAAGCGTGCAGGCAGATGACTGCAGCAGGAATTTGGGAGTGATAAATGCTTGATCAGCAGCTATGCTCAGGCTGAGAAGCAGTTATGTTGCAGAATGTGGCTCTGGCCGTGGTCTATGGCTGCTGTTTTTCAGCAGCAGGGGCAGCTTAAGCCTTTTGTCTGACCTCTATTGCTTCTTGTTTTTCTTGTCCCATCCCCTCTCTATTAAAACAGCTTTTGTGGGTGGAGTACCATAGCAAACCTGATGAATTAAAATTACTCAAACTAAAAATGAAAACATTCCCCTGCTGGTTGATTTTAAGGGCTCAGTTCAGTGACCCTGTTTGTCTACTCAATCGTGCAAACCAGATGCAACACAAAGGAAGGCACATGGACTGAGAAATAAGCAAAACTGCCTGCTTGAGCAGAGAGAAACACAGGCTCCTCCAGCAGATCCTGCCAGTGGGCTTTGAAACACTTAATGTATTGTTTGAGTGATATTTAGAATGGAAACTAGGATGAGGTTTTACTCTATTTCCTTTTTCTTTTTTTTTTTCTTGACAGGTACTTTATAGCAGTGGAAGATAACAAAATTCTCCCACTAAGTGTACCAGATAGGTAAGAGCTGTTTGTGGGCTTTATGTTCAATCACTTGTTTCTTTGAAATAATGAAACAATTGCAGCAAAATGGGAAAGAAAACCTTGTATCTTTATTCCTGTGCCTGTGTCCTTTAGGAAACCTGGTCCCAAAAGACCACCTTATATAAGGTAAATTAATTATTTTCTTCCAAGTACTGCTCGGGTTAATGGTTGCTATTTTTGTGTCTTTAGCATCATAGAGTTACAATGATACACTTTATATTTTCAAGTATTGCAGGTGATGCACCTCCTGCAAGCTGTGTGTTTAGCCAAGTCATGAACATGGCAGCATTTCTAGGTAGGAACCACAACTGGAGTTTCTTCCTTTCTGTTTGTTTTAAGAGTCACTGAAACATAAGTAATATCCTGTACATATTCTTCCTGAATGTGATGATGTGAAACCTTTTGAACTGTACATTTCATTGTTGCTTCTTCCCATTGCAAAGAAAGAAATGTAACAGGAGAAGTACAGTATCCAGACTGCAAATGTGTCCTGGGAGGTGAGATGGCATGTGACTGTCTTGACCTTGGTGATCATGAAATGTTTGAGTTTAGAACCTTTGCTGTAATGAGAAAAAAGGAATTTAGGGAATCAAAGCAGAATTGATTCCCTAAATTTCAAGAAAGCAAACCTTAGGCTCTTCAGGGAGGTACTTAGCAGAATACCTCAGGAATCTGCTTTTGAGGGTTAGGTGTCCCTGAGTGCTGGTCAGTCTTTAAGAGCCACCTTAAAGAGGCACAGGAGCAGGCAATCCAGCTGTGTGGGATTGTGCTCAGAGTGGGGCAGAAGACCAGCTTGGCTTAAGAAGAAAAAGCCATTACATGGTCTCTGGGAGGGAGGTTAGGCTTTGCAGGAAGATTGCAGAGCTGTGGTTTGTATATGCAGGGAGAAGACAGGAAAAGCCAAAGCTCAATTTGATTTAAAACTGGCCAGAGTTGTTTCAGACAATAAAAAGAGTGTTTTTAAGAGGCAAAAGGAGGCCTAAAGAAAATGTTGGACAGATACTTGTTAAAGGCTGTACCCTGACTAATAGGGATGAAGAGGAAGCAGAGGCATTCAATCTTTTTCTGCCCCAGTCTTTAATAAAATGCTGATGGACCTTGGGCTGTCCAGTCCTCTGAGTTGAAGGACTACAAGTGTGGTAGCAGTGACTGTCCATTTGTGAGCACTGGAACTGTCAGGGACCAGATGCATCAGCTGAAGGCTCACAAGTCCCTTGGCCCTGGATGGGATTCATCCCAGAATACTGAAGGAGATAGTAGATGTTAGGACAGGACCCCTCTCTATCATCTACCAAATGTCTTGGGATTCTGGGGAGGGGCCTCCTGGCTGGAAGCCAGCCAGTGTTACTCCAATCAACAAGAAGGACATGAAGAAACACCCAGAGACCTACAGACCTGTTGGTCTAACCTCACTTCCTGGAAAAATTATGGACAAGATGATACGGACACGTTTGAAGAGTACTGCAATCACCAGGCACAGTCAGCATGGGCTCACAAAGGGAAAGTCCTGTTTAACAAATTCAGTATCCTTCCATGATAAGGCCACACACCTGGTGGATGAAGGGAAGGTGTTGGATATAGCTTTCCTGGATTTTAATAAGACTTTAGATGCTGTCCCTCACAGCAACCTTCTGGAGAAGTTGTCCACCTGTGAGACCAGCAGTTTCACAGTGCAGAGGGTGAAGAGCTGGCTGAAGGGCAGGACTCACAGGGCTGTAGAGAAGCAACATCTGGCTGCCATCCAGCCACCAGGGGTGTCCCTCAGGGCTCAGCTCTAGGGCCAATTCTGTTCAATATTTTTATCAACGATCTGAATGAATGATGTGAGGCACCATTAGCAAGTTTGCTGGTGATCCCAAACTGAGAGGTGCTGTTGACTCTCCTGAGAAACCAGATGCCTTCCAGAGGGATCTAGATAGCTGGAATATTGGGCAGCTAATGGGATGAAATTAAACAAGTCTAAATTCTCTGTCCTGCACCTGGGATGGAGTAACACTGGGCTCAAGTGTAAATGGGAAGAGGATGTGGAAAGGGAGGTGTGGATCTCTTCCTCCTCAGATCCAGTGACAGGACATGTGGGAATGATCCAAAACTGCTTCGGGAGGAGTTTAGACTGAACATTAGGAAGCATTTCTTTACTGGGAGAGCAGTCAAACACTGGACTAGGATTCCTAGTGAGATGGTTGATGCCTCAAGCCTGTCACTATTTAAGAAGCATCTGGACAATGCCCTTAATAACATGCTTTAACTTTTGGTCAGCTCTGAATTGGTCAGGCAGCTGAATTTGATGATTGTTGTAGGCCCCTTCCAACAGAAATAGTCTATTCTGTTCTAATCTCTGCTTTGTTGATAAAGTCAATATTTCCTCTGCTGTATTTGTGTACTTCTTAGAGCTGCTTTTAGCTTGTATCTTTGACCACCTTAGTTATATCAAAGCTAAAAGAGAGGAAAGTTACACAAACCTGCTAAAAGTGTGGGAATTACTGAAATTGAAAATACCATTGTTTTGCAGGGAATGCTTTTAATCCCCTTCTGTAATTCCCGTCAGGTTTTAGAAAAAGCTCACATAATTTCAGGAGTCTGTATTGTAGAAATAGAAATTAATGAGTTCCTGTACGTGAACTTGAGTAGTCACAAGTGGCTGTCCCAAACAATTGCCTGGGGATGAAAAATAGAAATCCTTATTTTGGGTGGAAACAAAGTTCTCGTTTTTAGTGACTTGGAGTGGATTGATTTACTAGAGCAATTGTGAGAGAGTAAATTCAAATATCTTTTGCAGTTTGGGTGAAAGTGGGTATTATTCACTTACAGTGCCCTTATTTTCCTAAGCCATTTCTTCAATATGCTACTAGGGATTTTGTGGAAAATGCAGATCTAATTTGCCAAGGCAAACTATTTACAACAATATGAGCTGCATGCTACAATTTGAGCATGAGCATAAGAAGGTGTTTGACAGCAGGCAAATTTCCCTGTTCAACTAAATTGATTTTCAGTGGTCTGGCTTGAATTGCATCTGAAGGCCAATGATTGCCTGGCTTTCTGTGTTGTTCCATGCACCATTCACTAGGGAGGGCAAGAATACACAATTTCAGTATCTTCTGGGGTTATGCCATATCATATGATGTATGATATATCTATCATGTATCATATACCATACTGCTTGGGGCAATTGTTAGCTTGGAAGGAGTGTTATTCCATTCTTCACGGAAAATTAGTGCAACACTTTAGCTTATGTTTGTGGCAACAGAACTTGTTCCAGAGGAGGTGAAGAGGCAGTGGGTGTTATGGCAAACCCTGCAGAGATATGTATGTGTCATTCAAATGCTTTTTAATACAAGTGGGGTTTGACATAACTCCTCCAGGAGAGCTCAGGACTCGTGAGTGGAATGAAGCAGTGCACATCCAGGTGCCACTAAGTGAATGCATGGTGTGCCTGTGATAGGAGCTTCACAGGCAAGCAGGAGGGTGCTCTTTCCCCCAGAAAATTTGCAGACAAAGCTTAATGAGAAAAAAAAAGCCTGGAGCTTGCTGTAGCTGGATTACAAGAGAAGCGCTTAGTCTTGTCCCTGATTAGGTGGGAGGGGGCCGTGCAGAAGCACAAAGCTTGCTGGCCTGCAGGTAGGAGGAGGAGGAGGAGGGGGCTGTGAGCCCCCAGGGAGGTGTTTGCTGCAGCAGGTCCTTCCTACTGACGCCCCTTGCCTTGTGTTTCCTTCCCAGCGCTTGTTGTGGCTGTCCTGCGCTTCATTCAGCTGAAGCCAAAGGTGCTCACCCCTTGGCTGAACATCAGCGGCTTGGTGGCGCTGTGCTTGGCCTCTTTTGGGATGACCCTACTCGGCAACTTTCAGGTACTGCTCTGCAGGCTGGCACTGCTCTCCCTGCGATGTGAGTTCCCCGCTTTTCTAGCGGATCTGCTTGGGTCTTTGAACGGCCTGTGATGGGAGCCTGGGAAAAGCATGTGCCCCAGCCCTCCCTTTACCTGCCCTGTCACCTCTGTCTGCCACTTGTGTGCCGAGGTGAAGGGCAACAATCACTTCTCACGTGTCTCCAGCAGGATTTGCACCTGCATGCTTAGACCTGACCTGCAGAGAGCTGCAGCAGGAGCCTCCTGAATCTCTTGAGCCCTGGGAGCTGGCACAGATGGCCCTGGGTAAAAGGGTTGAACGGGAAGTTTGCAGACACATCTGTGCAAACAGATGCACACATGCCCATATAAATTTAGCAGACAGCTCCGTGTCCTTCTTTTAAAACTTACGTTGCTTTAAATCGACTTCCTGCTGATCCTCAGAGCTGCCAGGAGAGGGACACAGCAGAGGAGTGCCAGGACTTCTCTGGGTGCTGTGGGTGTCTGGGTGAGGGCCCTCCCATTCTCCCTCTGTGCTATAGGAACAAACATCTGCCACATCTGTAGAGACAGGTGTTCCCTGTGATCACGATTGTGTCTGTCAGGGCTGCAGTGAAAATCAGGGTGTTAGAGTCAGTGGGGCTTGGGTTTGACTCTGAGGCTCTGCCTCTCACTGGGGTGCGAGCTGTGACCCGCAATAATGGCAGGAGCTGAGAAAGGCCAGTCCAGGCTGGCTGCTTCCCTGGCTTTGCATGACAGGGACCCAGTACAGAAATGGTAATTGTTTTGTGAAGGGTGAGGAGGATCTCTTTGGAGTGTACAGTCATTGAAGGAACAACTTGGTGTCCTTTACTGTTGACTTTTTATTTTTCTTTTTGAACAAGGTGTGAGATAATTTGCCTTTTATGGATTTGGTCTTCCTAACTCCACAGTACAAGCCCAAAACCCAGGGTTCTGTGTTTTCACAAGAGTTTCCCAGCTAGGAATTATGAAGCCTTTGTAACAGCTTTGTCTACCTCTGAGAAGAGTATTTCTAGTACAGGACAGGCACTAGGAAACAGTTTCAACCTCTCTTTCCTTTTTCACTCTTCAGAGCAAATGATTATAACAGTAGATGCTTTGAATCGTGTCTGGCTATAAATTCTGATTATTCTCTGATCTCTGATTCTAACTATCCTTTCCTTGTTAGTTACCTGTATCCTTTCTTAGATCTTTTGCCAAACATGAAAACCTGCAGTAATGAGACCTTAGTCTATGCCTCTCCCAGCCTGACTGCTGAGCTGAATGTGGCTCAGCTCAATAAATCACATTTCTGGAAAATTACCCATTGGGTGTTTTAGAGGGACATTACAGCTGTGAGTCCCTTGAAGTGCTGACTATCTTGGTAAAGGCAGCTCGATTCCATTTTTGCCTGAATGATTATTTGGACCTACCCTTGAAAGAAATTCAGGGTAGAGAGGAGGGGAGGTATTAGTGGAGGCACAGCAACTAGGTTGATGTCCTGTAGATTGTGTCTTATTTGATGGGTATTTGCTGAATCATCAAACAGGGATTAAGGCTGCAGGGAGGAGTTACAGACTGATGGTTTCTTTTCTAGAAAAGCTTCAGAGGCAGAGGGAAACCAGAAATTGTTTGGCTTGAGTCCATGCTGGACTTTTTGAATGGATTTGCAGCCTCAAGGGATCTTTTTGCAGATTCTTGCTAGTTGAAGCTGGCTGTCATTTTGCCTTGCAGTGTTGCACAGTCACTGAGCCCTGTGAGACAGGGCAGCCCAAGGAACAGGGAAGCACTGGCACTCCTTGGAGGCTGGGTTCATGTTGCCTTGCACCCCAGTGGTCGAGGATGGGCAGAGAGGAAATTTGGTGGGAGAAACCTTCCAAGCCAGGAGCATGTATTTGTGTTTTGGCTTGTGCTAGCTCAAGGGGATGTCAGGGCTCTTCTCCCTGCAGCTGGCACTGAAGGTGCACAATTTGCATCCATTGCAGGGAGCTGTACAAGATCCACAGTGGATTGTCCTTGCTTGCCCTGGCCATCACTTCGAGCCAAGGAGGAATTTATTTCTGAGCCCTGCATTTGTGAGTCTTGTCAGGGAGCTGTGGAGACAGTCCCCAGGCAACTGCATTTTCCAGGGTGCTCTTGGGTTTTGACTTGTGACAGCTGTCAACTCACCTTGGTTATGTTGCACCTCACACCTCTCTTACAGCATCTGTCTCACACCCCAGTGATCCCCACTCTCCCCTACCCCACCTCAGCAGCAATCCAGTTAGCTATCAGATAATTCCTGCTGTGTCCAGGCAATCACTGTTGTATTTGTTCCAAGCTTTCCAACGATGAGGAGATCCACAACGTGGGCACGTCGCTGACCTTTGGCTTCGGGACATTGGCGTGCTGGATCCAGTCTGCCCTTACCCTCAAGATCAACCTGAAGAATGAGGGGCGGAAAGCTGGGATTCCACGAGTGGCTCTCTCAGCCAGCATCACCCTCTGTGTGGTGCTCTGTATCCTTTTGTCTTGCTCCCTGGGAAGCCAGGTGTTGTGTGTGTTCTGCAGCAGCTCTTTTCACACCTGTCCTAGGATCTCAAAGCAGTTTGGAATGCTACTCAGTCTGTCTTCGTGGCACAATCCTATTTCAGTGCCATACTGTGTAGAGTGATGCTTCCAGATTTCACAGAAAGGGACAATTTTGCAGGTGATCTAAATAGAGGGAAATATTTCACAGTGTGGGTTGAAAGGTGTTCCCGTTGCCTCCAGTGGGTGCAGTGATCTGATCCAGTTCCCACTGGGAAGCTCCTGGAAGGTAGGGACCCACAGCCAGGTCCCCTCTTGCTGGCTCTGTCCCTGGCTAGCTGGATGCTCAAGCAAATCATTGGCTTCTCTGTACCCAGGTCTTCCCTTCTGTAAATGTTTATCACCCTGATCTGGGATCAGGAAGCCCTGGTCCATAAAGGAGAGCTGCTGTGCTCCATGGGCATTGGACACCTGCCATCCCTTTCATCTCTAGCATCATGTTCACACTCTCCTCATGATGGCTGGATGGGTTGACCTATGCAGGTAACTTTGTTCAGATTTTTTTTTCCTGTTGGCTTTCAAACTGGTTGGTGTCTCTGCTCCCACTTTCCTCCTTGACTTTCCTCTTTCAGATTTCATCCTTATGGCCCAGGGCATTCACATGCATGCTTCCAGGATCCAGTGGGGCCTAGTGATGTGCTTCCTGTGCTACTTTGGCACCTTTGCAGTGGAGTTCAGGCATTACAGATTTGAGATAATTTGTTCTGAGTACCAGGAAAACTTTCTGAGCTTTTCAGAAAGCTTATCAGAAGCCTCTGAGTACCAGACAGATCAGGTGTAGCCTGTCCTCTGGCAGGGGGGGAGGGGGGCAGGTGTGGTCCCATGGGTGAAACATGACCTCATTTACACTTTTTTTATGAGTTTCTTTTCATGTGCAATCATGATGGTATTGCCAAAGGGCTCTGAGGGTGGCTGTCTCACTAAGAGCCCAACAAGCAGAGGTGTCTGCTGCAAGGAGTGGATCCATCTCAGCAGCAGCATGAGAGAGCACAAGCTGCTTAGTTGGTGCCACCAGGGACTCTTTCTCAGTGGCTCTGTCGCACTCCTGTTGTTCAAAACATTCAGCAGCCTGTCCTTGCAATGCCCCTCTGAGACCTGCTCAGCCCACCCTGCAGAGAAGGAGCTGAAGGAAGCAGACTTCTTCAAACAGCATGAGTCTTCAGGAGCCACAGGTTCCCGAGTCACCAGACTGCGTCTTCCACGTGTTTCTCAGGTTGTCTGCTTTGCTGCCAACCAGGAGAACTTGTTAAGGTGAGCAAGAGCAGCTGTTTCTTCAGAACCTGGAATCAGACACGGAAGATCCCAATGGACTGGCTTTTATGGCAAGCAGGCAGGCATTCCTTCTAGCCTGGAAAGCAGCTGACAGTTAATCT
This sequence comes from Cettia cetti, assembly GCA_013401135.1. Lineage (NCBI taxonomy): Eukaryota > Metazoa > Chordata > Aves > Passeriformes > Sylviidae > Cettia > Cettia cetti. Next base: position 10,103 of record VZUI01000248.1, on the reverse strand, counting down.
GGGTTTGGGAGGAATTGTGCTGTGATCAGCAAGTGAGACCTAGCTGATGCTGCCTTGTAGCCAGGCAGATTGTCCCCAGGCCAGGAGAGTGACACAGTGGGATGCTGTGCTTGGCTTCCTGATGGGGACTGGTAGGAGTGAGGTGCTGAATTAAGATGAGAATGTCTGTGTGCTCTGAAGACAACCCAGAAAAGGCTGCTTTTTTCCATGTGTAGTGCTTCCACCACACATTGTGTATAGTATTTCAAAAGCTTTTTAAATTATTTTTTTTAATGTTCACTGAAGGGGAAAACGTGTTAAGAGACCAGGCTTGTCTGCCACAAGAACAGTACCAGTGGTTCTGGGCACAGGGCTTGGTTTTACTTCTTGTGCAAGCCAAACTTCAGATGTGCTGGTTTGGGCTCTGGGCCCCTCAGTGTGGCCAGCTGTCCTGAGTGGAGCCTGCCACAGGGTGAAATTGGCTTCCAAGGTGCCAGGGGGTAGTTCTGACCCAGAGGCTAGGTGATCTGCCTGAGGGCTGGAGGTATGAGAAGGGAACAGCAAAATCAGAAGGGCTTCTCCCTCCCTAAATGGAGGTTTTCAAACAGGTCTGTTTTCAGAGAAGAAGGAGCTCAAAGCCCATTTCAAAACCTGATTTTGGGAAGGTTGCTGTATTGGCTGGGCAGGGGAGTGATGGGAGTTGCCCCTTGTGAACATGGCTCCTATTTTCCTCCACAAATCAGGCTCAGCTTAGGTTTACATCTTGTCTGAGCTGCAGGAAAATAAACAGAAATTAAAATGGTAGAAAAGGTACTTGAAGGGGAACCTATACTACTCTGTGGCATTTCTGACAGAGGGAAAAGGCAAAAGGGCATTCAGTCTTCTGCAAAGGTCACAGGCCTCTCCTGGGAGGAGAAACAGTTGGGACAAACTGTGTGTTAAGTAGAATGCTTTCAGCCAGCCCTTTATTTTTTGTGCACCAAAACTTGTTCTCAGGCAGCTGTAACAAATCCAGAGCATTTTTGGCCAACAGAGGGTTGTTGTGGATTGCTGAAGGCTTCCTCCTTGTAGCTGTGTCATTAGTGGAAAGCTTTCCTGGAAGGATGTGCTGAGGGTGGCCGAGGACACGGCAGTGTGAGGTGCCAGCTCCCTAGAGGCTCCTCCAGGGACTCTTCCTGGGCAAGGACAGGAGGGGACAGTCTGGAGAACACGCAGGTGGGGATGCTCTTGCACTGGCACACACTCAGTCCATATGGAGCACAAAATAGCAATTTGTTGTAAGGGTGTTTTACAGTAAATAGTCCACTGTGACTTTTTCCCCCTAATTAATTAATTCTTTCAGTTTATTATTTTAGCTTTTGAAATTTTATTGAAGGGAAAAAAACCCAGAATATGTGGTTATTTTATTTTTCCTTTTGCTCCTTTTCCTATATGCAATCCAAACTGAACTTCAGGTTTTTAGTGATAATTCTGTACATTTCTTAGAGTATTTCTAACAGCACATTTCAGTACAACTAAATGACAACTGATATACACTGAAACATGACCACTAAATAAAGTGCTTTTATGGAGAAAGTGAGCTTTATTTTTGTCCCTACCCCAAGCATAGCTTTCTGATGGCAAAGGCGAAACAAAAGGTGAGTATTTATTTACAGTGTAATGATTAACATTATCACTTAAGGAAGCCAGGGACCATTCAGCCATGCAGATACACTTACTGTAACAGCACTAATTAGCAGGCTCTTTCTAGGAGCAGGATCACACCCACTGCACAGCCCAGAAAGGCATCTGGACTAGTTGCCCCACAGCCTGACCTGCTACTATTAAATTTTTAGAAGGGCCATGCTGGCACAATGTGGTTTCCTCCCCAAGTGCCTGTCTCTTCCTTGTTCTTTACCCATCAGCCTCCCTCAACAGGAACAGCTGTAGGCGCAGATCAGAGCTCAGGAAGGCAGCATGCAGATACTGCATTCTGGCTGGCAGTGAGGGCAAGACACCCGTGCATTAAGTGCCAGCAACAGGGAATGGGGATTTCAGACAGGAGTTTCAGCCTGCCTCTGACTCCGCTACTACCAGGTATAACCTACCTGTGGCTCTGACTCTTGCACTGAGCCACAGCTGAAGTCCTAAAATGGTCAAGGGAGGTAGTACAGCTTCCTTGGCAGGACAAGGCTGCTGCCTTGAAGAAAGGACTGAGGAAGGTGAAAGCAGGAACACAGTGTTCACAGGTTTAGAAATAAAACAAAAAGTTTGCCTTTTAGGTGCTGGGATTACTGGTGCTAAGACAGGAAGGCTAAATGCTGTGATGAACACAATGAAAGCAAAGTTGTGTCTTTATTTACTACATTAGGAAAAGCTCCATGATCATCTGATCTATATTGGCACAATTTAGGAAAGGTGAAAAGGTCAGGGGATCAATTGTCATCAAATGCAGCAGGATGTCTGTCCTCAGGAACAGTTTGCCAAAGTTTGCTCACAGCTGACCAGTGCTATGAACGTGTGACTGGGTGATGCTGGCTGGAGGAGGAGTTCCATGGATAAGTGCTGAGATACTTCAGAAATGCTGTGAAGCTGACTTTGGGGTTCAGCCAGTTCTATCCCATAGCCTAGCACCATGCTGCAGCAGTGAAGTGTGTCCAGACTTTAATTTTTAAAGCTGTATTTACCATATTCTCGACTTTATTCTGGGTAGGCTGACTGTGGGAGCTCTAAGCAGCTTCCAAATGCAAGTTGTACTGCTTTGTACCTAGAGCCGCTGCAGACACAGCCAAGATATACCTTTTTCCTTGTCTAAAGAGCTTGCCTGCAGCAAGGGCTGGCTTTTTATGTGGCAGCCCAAACCTACTGTATTATAGCCCACAACTGGCATTTTCCTTTGGGAATCCTAACTCTGAATGTTTTTGACTTAGCCAGAAATCCTGTCTGCAGGGAGAAGCTCACATATCCCCCCATGGTCCCCAGTGTTCCCTCTGGGACAAGGGGACATAAACCTTGTTTGCACACTGCTTCTAGAAATGACAGAGCTCACGGTGGGGCATCTCAGCACCAGATTTCAGTGGATGAATCTGAAGGAAGCATTCCCGTAGCTAACTGCTAGCCAGGAAAGGGGAGGAACAGCAGGGCTCATGGGTGCTGCTCCCTGCCCTGTTCCCAGCTCCAGCTGGCAGCAGGCTTCCGTCCTACTGCACAAGGGACCCCACACCATCCATACCTGCCCGCACGTGGCCCAAGACATAATGTGGATTTGGTCTGAAATTCTGATTATGGACAAAATTACCTAACATTTCACAAGGACAATTAGGTGAAGCACAGTCTTTTGTGCGTGCACCGCTTCCCCTAAGCGGAGGAAGGCAAGAAAAGTTCGGTGAAAGAGGAGATGAGGCTGTAATAGGATTTCTCATCGTCCGTCAGTCCTGCATTGCCTGGTCTGATCACCACAGCCACGTGAGTGTCCACCTCCTCGGCAGCATTGGCTTCTGAAACAGAGTGGGGAGAGTGGGGGTGAGAGCTGCTTACTGACCTCTTCACACCAGGGTCCTTAAGGCTTGAGGATGCCCCAAACACTCAAGTGCCTTTAAAGGCTGAGAGTGAGAAAGCAGCGTTTGCAGGTGGCAGGGCTCCAGAGGAACCAGCTCCTGGCAGACCTGCTGTGGATGGCTGGAGCTGCAGGAATGGACAGGAGCTGGCTGCCTTACCATCCCCTCCCCTCTGCCAGCTGATGGCTGTCCAAGGCACCTTGCAGGCAGCATGCACCATCAGCTCAAGTCCTGTCATGGGGCTGTGGTCAGCCTATGACATTTGTGAGTCAAACACCCCCCTCCCCCAGTCACTTCTCATTAGCTTTTTTTTGCTCGCTGAGCACAAAAGGCCACTGGAAGATGATCCAGGGAAAAGGAGGTAACTACAAGCTCCCACCAGCTCTGCTGCCAAGGCTGGGGAGGAGGTAAGGACTAACTCTGGGGACTGAGCTGGCTTAGACTGAGAGCCAGTGCCATTTCTGGCAAAAAGATGTTTCCAGCATAAAGCAGGAAAATAAATTAGCTTCTCAAGCCTGGCTTTCCAGGGGTCAAGTCTTGGCAACCTGAAGCAATGTTTTCCTGCTGCTGAACACAACCTAACCATGAGTGGCACCAAGAACCAGCCACGTAGCAACACAGCAAACACCATCATTTCCCCTGAGCACTGGCCAAACCACTGACCCTGTTTGTAAATGGGGCATGCTTCAGCTCTGCTTCAGCAGTCTTCCCTCCTGGCTGGTGCAAAGGCAGGTTTTCTACTTGACCTATTTTCTTGCTGTGTGCAAGCCTGGGTGTGTAAAGAAGGAGAATGGCAGCAGCCAGAGGGAAGGTGCTAAAGCATTTCTGGGGTGCTTATGAGAAGTCAGCAGCACACCTCTGAAGAGCACCTGCCTCCCCTGCACAGGTGAGAGCCAGTAGGCCTGGCAGGTCACATACCTCGAGGGACATCTGTCAGGAAGAGGATGTTGTTGGTGGCGCACCCAATACTGGCGGCGATCCTCCTGTAGCTCTCACTTTCTACCTTGGGGCCTATTTTGGTATCAAAGTGGCCATCAAAGAGCTGAAAGAGAGGGAGAAGCACAGGCCATTGCTGAGTGCCACCTGAGAAGCAGGGATAAACCTCCCTCCCTTTCTGCCACAGTAACGAGGGGTTGGTGCAGCCATGCTCGCACAGTCAACTGCCTGAGCTGACTTGCCATGGATCAAACCCACTGCCCCACCTTCCTGTCACAGAATTCATACACAAAGTATTACAGCAGGGAGGCTGTGAGGGGAGTGCTCTGCAGGGGGAGAAGCTGTAAGGAAGGTGGTAAGGTTATCTACCTCTAGGATATCACCTTCTGTAGAGTATCCAAACAAAAGCTTCTGGGCTTCAACACTGCCTGAAGAGTAGATATAGACCTTCATCCCTGCTTCCCGCCACTTCCGGATGGCTGGAACAACGTCCTCAAAGATTCTGGAGCAAAACAGGGCAGCAGGTAAGGGCAAACCCAGAGGCACCTGGAGGGATATCATTAGCCAGGTACTGTGACAATTAGTTTTGTCCCATTAGTTTGCAAGGGGACTTAATTTTCAATCTGCTCAGGGCTGCTGGAACCAGGGAGTCTCTTTCAGCAGCAGGTGATGCAGAGCTGGGCAAGATTTTAGGGATCTCACTCGTTGAATGCAGCCAAGCAGGCAGTTTGCTCCACAGTTTTTGGGTCACTGTAAGACAATTTAGCCTTGTTTTTAAAAATAAAACCAACAGGATACGTCTCTCTTGACTTGTTTTGGGGGTTTGTTACTTTCTATGGTGGATGTTTAAATTTTTCTGTGAGTTTATTTTCTTTTTCCTCCTTCCTCATTTGACAAAACACTTTGTGAATTTATGGGCTTGTTTTACTTACTTAGAGACCTGCAATGCATAGTTTAATCAAGTATCTCTTAAGTAAGATCAAGCTTAATTTCAGCTGTCCCTACTTATACGCTCCTATGTTGTGGCTGAAACAAAGAGGAACCTGAAGACAAAAAGAAGTGGAAAGGCAGGAAACACACAGGTAAAAGACAAAGCAGGAGGAAACAACTGAAAGGGTGTGACCCTGCAACCCTGGCATACTTACACTTGTTCCAAAATATGAGTGCAATCTGGGGATAAAAAAATGCAAGACGGAGAACTGTAAGCAGCTCATACTTGTGCCTTAGACTCTTGGTTTACCAAGAAATCTCTTAAATATTGGCTTATCTGAGTGAGCTAGTGATGCTACTTGTAAGCGAGGCTGTTGCCAGGAATAGCTCATGCTATTCTGCTAATAAACTTTAAGGAAAGATGCCCTCCCATACCTGCCCCCCACGGAGGGGGCACACAACTACTCACACAATTACTCACTCTCCTTTGACGTGCCCAGTGGCATAGGCTGCCCTCCACATGTGGCCCTGCAGCTGCTTCAGTGCCGTGGTCTTCCTGTCCAGGGACATCTGCCAGTGCACGTTGTCTACAACGGCCTGGATGACGCGCTCCAGCTCCTCTTCCCCGCTGCCACTCTCCAAAGGGATCGGCACGGCCCCGTCCAGGCTGGAGTCCTCTTGAGCCTGGAAAGTGGTGTTAGAGCATGGTGTTAACAATGCCAAGGCTGTGGGTTTCACCCCTGTTCACTGAAGAGTTGGGCTGGCTGATCCTTGCAGGTCCCCTCCAGCTCAGAATATTCTGTGATTGTGTGCAATCATCCAAGATAAAAAGAGGGGAGGGAAGAGGTGGAGCAATCTCAACACCTCTAATGTAGGAAAGTGGTCTAACAGCTGCCTTCATGCACCCCTGTGCAGGACACTGCTTGGACTGCTCTTCGCACAAGTGTCTGAATGCTTTTCTCAACAGAAAATTGAGATTTCAGTTGTGTTTAGAACTATGTGCTTGGATTGTACTTTCCAAACCAAACAATTAGCATTACTGTAGCCGTATTGTAAATACTCTAATGAGAACTATGCTTGCTTAAGTATTTAATTACTGTAATTAAGGCAAAGAAGCAAATGCATCTATTGGCTTCAGCCACAAGTCTCAAATTGATTCTGTGTCCCTGTACAGAGGCAGCATCCACTGCCCTGTGTGGAACAAGGGCTCTGCCATCCCCCTGTGCTGCTTCCCAAAAGTTTTGGATTCAACAAGAGAAGGGCATAGTGCAGGCAAAAAGCCTGAAAGTCTTGGCTCAACTGCTGCCCAGAGGCTGTGAAGAGCAAGCTGAGCTGAGGGAAGCTGCTGCCTGCCAAGTACAACCCCAGGCTTTGGATGGGGGAGAATCCAACCATCGAGGCAACTGGCCTCCATGGATGAGGGCAAAGAGACAGGGACAAATATGGGGTGACCGTGAGAGTCCGAGTGACCTGAAGCCTCGGGCATGCTATAAAATGCAGAGACATGGAATAACGCTGTTACTTAACCTGTTTCCTCAGAAGTCCGACATCCCGCTGGCACTCCTCCTCCTCCCAGTGAGCACGCAGATACTCCTTCACGTTGTCTTTGATGTAAGGGAACAAGGTCTCCTGGCAGAAAAACAGGCTGCTCCTTTAACCTGGCAGAGGTAAGGCTTACTGGCTTTTAAAGGAACCGTTCGCACATGCTGCCATGTACAGTTATTTTCCCAAACTTAAGCTTCCCCTACAGTGCTGCAGCTGGTGAAACTTCCTGCCAAGGGGGTCTGCCTGGTCACAGGACTGAGGCAGCCTCAGGCTGGGATCAGCGCAGGTGGATTTTTTTACACAAATGTTTACATAGCTGAAAGTTTTAAAGCCTGTGATGGAAAGGTGGGTGATCACTTTTCCTGGGCTTGCCAAAAAACGTCTCAAATGGCACAAGCAACCCCATATTCCCAGCAGCTGAGGAATACAAGGCTGACAATGTATGTACTCTGAACAGATAAGTTATGATATTGCATTTTTGATGGGGCACTTGTCCTAGCAAAAGTCATTCTGAAAACACACCTCAACCTCTCGCCAAAGCCAGGAGACCTTTTAAAATTAAAAGCCTGGTCCAGTGACACTGAACTCCACAGGACAGTCTTGCAAATGAAATTAAATGGGGTTTGGGAGAAGTGCCACAGGAAAATTACAAGCCTTCACAGAGATCCCAAGGGCAACCAGAAATAATTACAAATTGCTCTCATTAGTAGTGTTTCACGATTCAGAAGCCACAAGCAGCCACTGTGCACCTCCGGGTGTGAGAAAAGCCTCAGGTCAAGGAGAAGGGCAGGGAAGTCCTTCCTTCAGGTAGTGAACTGAGCTTTTCTTAACTGGGAAAAAACTAACCTCACCTCTCCTCAAAAAATGGCCCAGTTTTTTGTTCCTTGTTGTAAGTCATTACCTTGTTACTGAATTAAGAAAGCAGTGGTCCTGGGAGTGTGATGTGGTGGCAGAATTGCAGGATTTTCTGTTGCTCTAATATTGTGTTTTCCATGTTATATATTTTAAAAACAATGCAAATTGCCTAAAGAATTACCACAAACTTGTCTAAGGAAATCAAAATACTTTTTTTTTGTAATGCCCCCAGTTACTCTCTCATTTCTGTTACTTTCAAACTATCTTTTAAATTATGGAGGAAATTAAAGAGAATCCACTGGGAAATGCAGCTGACCTGCTGGCTTGGTTTAACCTCCTTTACAACTGCGATGTCAAAAGGACCCAATTGTTTTTCAAAAGCAGTGTTTCATACTCTTGTCCTGGCTAAGAAAGACTTCCAAACAGACTCTGAACAATCAGCGGATTCTGTGATTTGGGGGATTTTAGAAGGGTAAGAGTCTTGATCCACTGGCAAATGCATTGGTCTGTGAACTAAGAGAGGACACCCATGTGACAGCTGGAGTAGTGAACGGCCAGTGGGACAGATGGCTTACGGATGTCAAGAGTGATCCCAGTCAATAATGTACTAAGTTCAATAAGCCATGAGTCTGTGTGGAAGAAAGATTCCAGATACTCTCTTTTCTGGTATCTTTCCTTAATCCCCCCATCAAGTGACTCATTCTATTTCCTTACTTTGCAGATTCAGTAATTCTAACATTAGAGAAAGGATTAAATAAAAATCGTTTAATATTGAAGAGTAAATTGTCCGCTGAACCGTCAGTCGACCTTTCAAAGGCAAAAAGAGGATAACTGAAAGACCAAATGAAGTAACTTGGTCCAAGCATTTTCAGGATTTCCATCAAACTGAATTTTATTGAGAACCAAAACTCACTTGGACTCCCTGCAACAGGACTTTGGGTGGAAACCCAAAGTCTCAGGTGCATGGCATGTTGTTTGCACAACTGCAAAACAGCTTTAAGGCGTACAGAAACAACTTAGTTGCTCTGTTAGATATTTAGTAAGAAACCTTAGCTGTCCAAAACCTGAGCTGTTTGAACTGAAAGATATTGAGGGGAGGGAGGCAGCCGTAATGCCATCTAGGCCTGAAGTTTCTTCAAGAGCACTGGAAGAACATGGACAGGAAAGATGTAGGTCATGTTAAACTGTGTTAGCAGAAGTCTCTAGAAAGCCTGGCAGGAGCCTTCACCTGCCATGTGGGTCACAGAGCACCTTTGTAAGGCACTGGCTGCAAAGATCTACCAAAATCTATAATGTCTCATGGAAAAATCCGGGTTAATTCACTGCAGGAGAAGGGATACATCCGCTCTATCCTTCGGCAAGCCGCTCCCTCCTGCGAACCAAAGCTTCCCGGAGGGGAGGGACCCGCGGCTATTACAATTTGCGGTTCTCCGAGCGCCTATGACTCGCAAACTCCCCTAGGTTCTGCATGTAAACCGGCATTTCCAGCAGTCTTAAGCTTTTTCCTAGGCAAGGGAAGCCACTCGTGCATTCGCTGCCACTACAGCCCCTGTCGCGTACGCTCGGTGTGTCCCCTGCGCTGCCCTCCCGCAGTGCTGGACACGCTCCTCCGCCACACCGGGGGCATTTGGCTGTACCAGCCCCCGAAGGGAAAAGGCAGCGGATAACCCCGAGGATTATCGATGACTGCAAATTGGTAATTACTGAAATTAAGACCAAGAAGCATCGTACTTCAAAGAGATCGCGCTTGAGGCTCTCTGCAGACCCGGGTGCGGTGCTGCAGCTCCAGCCATCAAAGGAACAGCGATTGCTCGAGGGCTTTTCCCGGATGAGGCTGCGAGCACTCTAACTGCTCTACTTCCATGAAAAAAACCCCTGACCTGCCCTAATTTCCGCGGTAGTGACCTACTCCCCAGCCCACCAAAGGGGAGGCCGATCGGCAAGACAAGGCGTATTTTCCCGTGAGCATTATTCGGAAAAACGCAGAAAATGGGTCATGGCTTTCGCTCCCGGCGGCACCTCGGCCTGCCTTGAGGCGGGCTGCCAGGGCCGGGGAGGTCACGGTACGAACGGCGATGCTACGGGAGCCCCCCGCGACGCCAGGGCTGGGAGGTCACGACAGAAGCGGCGATGCTACCGGAGCCCCCCCGCGGTGCCGGCGGCCACCGGGTCTCACCTGGACGAAGGCGATGGGGGTGGTGGTGCCCTCGATGTCCAGCAGGATGGCGCGCACCTCCGCCGGCACCGGCAGCACGCCCATGGCGGCGGCGGCGGCGGCACGTGGGGCGCACCGGGGACGCGCGGCGGCGGCGGCGAGGGGGG
>VZUI01000242.1:0-78096 GCA_013401135.1 Cettia cetti | reverse complement strand
TGCGGGCGGCGCGGGGCGGCGGGAGGTCCGCCGCCGGCCCTCCGTGCGCCCTCGCCGGCGGTCCCGCCCGCCCCCGAGGCGGGGGGTGCAGCAGCGGCGGGGGCAGAGGCGCCCCGGGAGGTGCCGCCGCACCGGCCCTGAATGGCAGTGCTCGGGGCTCGGCGCCCGCCCGGCCCGGGAAGGAAGCTCACCGGAGAATAAGTGCTTCCCCTTGGGTTTGGATGGCTCTGGTCTGCAGCTCACCCGCAGGTCGGGGCTAGCCCCATCCCGCCCAGCGCTCCCCGGGTGGCGTGGGCTTATTTTGAGAGCAAGCGGTCTGTTTTATCCAGTGTGTTGACGGTGGGAGGAATATTTACAGGTAACATGTAGAGGTCGTTTCGTGCCATTTTTTTTTACCCTTCTGTTGGGCCGCCCACCTTTGTCAGCAGCATGTGTGTATTCTTGAGAACTAGTATGGTTGTTTTGAAACGTATTTTAAATACTTTAGAAAAGCTTTTACGTGTGGACTTGTCACCTGATACGTTAAGGACTGTAAGAATTGATTTTTCAGTCTAAAAAACAGATAAGTGCATATGTCAGGCTCCAGGTTTTTTTGCTAAACAGATGGTATCTTTTCCTTAAACAGTGTCTTAAAAGACTGCTAGTTTATTTGATGACTGAAAAGGCTCTGTAGGCCTCTCTATGTGGTCGTGTACCTTTCCTACTCTACCTCTCTGAACTGTGTCCATGACTTTAGAATAGCACAGTTGTTCTGAAGGGTAATTAACTAGCAATAAACCCCAAGTATGTGTCTCGATATCTTTTGTTGTTGTTGGTTTGGGGCTTTTTTGTGGTTTTGGTTTTTTTGGTTTTTTTGTTTGGGTTTTGGGGGGATTTATTTTAAGGGATATGTGTAGACTGTTGCTGCACGTTTTTTCAGCCTAGCTGGAGTCAGACTAAATGCAGTACCCTCGGTAGCAGTGTCTGATGATTTTTAGAAGTGACACAAGTTTTCAGTACTGATCCGGACTGTAGGATGTTGATATTCTTTGAAATAAAGTGTTCTTAGCTTTTGGAAACTTTAGGTAATCTAAGACTGGAAAAAGGAATAAAAAGCATTTACAGCTTGTCAGAAGTTCTTTGTGTTTTAAAGATTGAGGACAAGTGTTTGTTAACTTTGAGAAATTAGTGTATAGCAAACTAAAATCTCTCAAATTAAATTGGTAGTCTCGCTAGTTTATCTGGTAGAATTTTATACTCTTCCTTTGATGCATAAAGTTGAATGTGTGCACAAAAAAAGTGGGAAAGGAAATTAATATATATTGTGTGCTTTAACATCAATTGGAATCTTTTAATATGCAGTCAATATCGCTAGTTTGGAGGGAGTTTTACTCAATTTTTTCCAGAAATGCTGAGTGTCTGACTAGATCTTACTCACAATATAATGTCTACATGGATTTGTAGAGTGTTTCCTTATTCCCTGTAGTCTTTGTACAGATAAGCTTTAAAAGAGAAGGATGTTTCTCGTGTTGGTGGTGAGACAGACTGGCTGTTAACAGACACTCCAGAAATGCTCTTTTAAAAACTTAGGGATTGTGTTCTGTAGCAGAGCTGTATTGTCACAGACTTGCCCACTGAACAATGCAGTGCATCTGTATTCAGTCGTGTTTGAAGGTCAGGGGCCCTAAAACATGGTGATTTCCACTTTTTAAGAAAATAGCACTATGTCCTTATGTAAGTAGTGACGTTGGAACATATAATTAGTTTCAACATTTGTATACATTTAAAACAGATGCTTTTCATAGGACTGTCAAAATTGTAACCATTTTTTTTGTTTGTTTCATGGTGCTGTTGTTTATTGTGGGTATCTTTTTCCGGTATTCTTTGTATGCCTTTTTAAAGGCTTTTGCTTCTTACTGTCTTTTTGTATTGACTAGTTTGGATTACTTTCAAACTGAAGTTTTGAGGGTTGTATGTTTTTCTGTTTTGTTTTGAATTTTTTTTAAAGGATGTGTTTGTTTATATCTGGGCTCTAAGGCTTTGCATTTTGCTGTGAAATACTATGAATACAATATTAATGTTGTAGGAAAGAGGTTCTAAGGAATAGTGAAAAATTATTTAAATACTGTCATGCTAGGAGATCTGTTTGTTTATTCATTTGTGAAAGACTTAGTTTAAAGTGATTCAGTAATTTTGGTAAGAAGAGGTAGAAACTGATGGAAATACAAGTGCTTTAGGAAACTTATGGTGGGAGTGCTTTTGATGGGCTTTGTGTGGTATCTTGCTGACTGAGTTCTTGGGCTTTCCTTGCTCCTTCCCTCATGAATCCAAGCTAACTTAGGCAATAGACTCTTTCCAAGGATATTTATTCTGCCTTAGGACAAATTCAGTTTAGTATGACAGTGTAGATCCCACTTTTCTAGCTGTAAGATTGCTGGTGGAACAGCATAGCTTCTGAAGATAATTTTAGTGGTGAAGTGCAGCAAATAATATTAACTGCACATGTGATATTTGCAGAATACTTGTGATAAGTGCTTGGAGAACTGCTGGCTAACTAATACATCTTGGAGATAGGTGTGAGGATTATTCCTGAATTTCATTGTTCCTAAAAGTTTTGAAGGAGTTAGTCTACTAGACTCAGATACTCTCTTTAATGATTTTGCTGTAATATCAAAACTGTCAATAATAAAACTTGCAGACAAACAAGATGGATAGGTGCTAAGCAGGGAGGATGGAACTGTAGAAAACCATCTAGAATTCAGGTGAAATTATGCTGGTAAAGCAAGGCATGCCTTAGTGCAGCTATATTCAAAGTAGTGCACTGAAGGTAAGGAGCATATGTGTGGGATTGTATCCCAGAAATTATTGACTGATAGGGTACAAACATGAACAAGCAGTTCAGCAGAACTTCTCAGTATGATGCTTTGTTTAAAAATGTATAAGAACAAGGAGATGATTTTTGGCTGAACATGTGGTAATGCTAATGATGAAGTTTTGTCTTTAAAAATTATTTTTAAATAGTGATGAGTATGGGAAAGAATTAAAAATTATTTTAATGGTGCCTTACTGTAAAAGGCCTGCAAAAACCCTGGTCACATTACCTGAAGAAGTGAGAGGTATCTTTTATCCCCCATGTGAATATTTTCTTACTGAAATCCAGTGCTTTATTCAATTTATGCTTAACAAGAGCCAATGACTGGAAAGTGAAGTTGAATGGGATCAAATTGAAAAGCACAAGTGGTAAATGCTGAGGGTGAGTAATCATTGCAGTGCAGGAAGGAGGGCAGTGCTGGATTATCCAGCTGTTTGTTTTCTGCAGGAGTTCAGCGACCTTTCTATCAACCAAATGCAAGTTTTTTAATTCCACAAATGGATAACTGAATGGTGTGTCAAATATGTGGCTGTAGAGGAGTGTAGAGTGTGTTGGAGTGACTCTGATTCCTATACATGAGCTCTCCAGCAGGATTGGCAAGTGCATGGTTGAGCAAAGGCAGCCCCGTGGCTGTAGGTCTCCGAGTGGACGTGGTATGGGCTGACCTGCAGTGTGTTGTGGTGGCTCCTTTATGAAGGATGCAGGGTGCCCTGGGATGGCAGAGTGACACTGGCCTAAGTAGTCCCTGCTGGTTTGTTCCTTCTCCAGTGTTAAGGAGATTGCTTCTTAACCAGTGTTAAGGTTTCTGGTGACAGAGTAGCAAGAATCTGCTTCCTTTTATGCGGTGTGGCCCTGGTATGGGCATGCTGCTCATGCTGATGATGTTTGTTATCCTCTGATTAAATTATTTTGGTAGGCCAACAGACCTGGCTTTAAATTCCTTGGATCTTCTAAATAAAAATGGATTCCTGACTCTTCTGTGGTAGGTGATGATAGGTTTGGATGTTTTAATCTGAAATTCAAGGAGTGGGAAGGCAGAAGAATCTTAGAAAATGGATTTTGCTTGTAATGCTCCTTTCTATTTGAAAAATATTCTAGATGTGTGCCTAGTATGGCTCTAACTGCCAAAGGTATTGTAGCTGTTGAGAGCTGCATCTCTTCCTAAATGGTAAAAACTATTACTGGGGATGAAGATCTGGTTTGTTACTTCAGTGTAGTGCATTTACCAGTGTCAGGGGGTGTGGGATATATTTGAGAAAGATGGAAGTTACTGTTTTTTACAGACATCTCTTTGCATTAAAAAATCTTGTGCAAGAACAATCTTCCTGCAAAGCTGAAAAACAATTTTAATAGTTATGGGCTCTGTTTGACAGGAATTTTTCTAGATGGAAGCTGTCATTCTTATCTTTATCTCTCTCCTTGTGGTTCAATTTGTAACTACCTAGGAAGTTAGAAGCATGTACTTGTATTCCTTGTTGGTGATTTGAAGAAAACAAACTACTGTGAATAGCTTTGCTTTAATTTTTTCTGTTCAAAATTTCAGTGAAAGGCCTGACTTTACCATCCAGCTCCATTCTCTGTGGAGTTCCATAGATATTGTTGGGGTTCTACTGGAGTGCTGATTGTTCTGAATTGTCCCATGTAGATGCAGGACTTGCTGTGTTGTTTAGTCATGATCACTCCAGAGACTAGTCTTGCATTTGTGAGCTCATTCAAAGATCAGGTATCACTGATTATACTGCTTAGAAAGGACAACAGAACTGTGAAGTCTCAGACAAATTAGCATACTTGATATTGAAGGCTGAGCCTTGCTTTGAGTATCTTGGGTAGCTTCAGAGGTTGGGGATGGAGAGGATTGCAGAGCTAATCCAACGTTATAGCACAGGCTGAAGTTTTTTTATCTATTTCTTTTTATTGCCAGAGTACTAATTATAAAGTAAAAAAGAAAATCCTATGATAATAGGTCATTTTGCATAACTTGGAAAGTCGCCCTCTTAATTTAATTAGTCTGTTTAAGACTTAAACATGTTTCTAGTCTGAATTTATTTCTGTTCATTACATCTTGCAAGATATCTATCCGAATATGGATCTGTCTGTATCTATTTAATATGCTGATGATTATCAGGTCCCTACACTGCTGTTATGGTCTGCAGTCCTCCTGCCCTTTTGAGTCTCTCACCTTCATTTGTTCTTGCAGCCTTTTGGTGGCTTTGCTGTCAGTGCAGTGGCTGTTGCAGGAGCTTGGGAGCAGAGCACGGTCGTGGCAGTCAGTCGGTCTGGCGGTCGTGGCAGTCAGTCGGTCTGGCGGTCGTGGCAGTCAGTCGGTCTGGCGGTCGTGGCAGTCAGTCGGTCTGGCGGTCGTGGCAGTCAGTCGGTCTGGCGGTCGTGGCAGTCAGTCGGTCTGGCGGTCGTGGCAGTCAGTCGGTCTGGCGGTCGTGGCAGTCAGTCGGTCTGGCGGTCGTGGCAGTCAGTCGGTCTGGCGGTCGTGGCAGTCACCCTGACACCCTCTGCCTGACCCATGCCTGGCAGTGCTCAAGGCCAGGCTGGCCGGGGCTCGGAGCTCTTGTGGCAGTGTCCTTGCTCACGGCAGAGGGCTTGGAACTACATGGTCCCTTCAAACCAAGGCCATCTTATGATTGCTGCTCGTTGTTCCTCATGCTGTTTGTACTGGTCTTGTTGGGAACTACATCACACTGGAAACTTGTACTCAGATAATGACCCTTCTAATGAGGTAGTTTCTAGGACAGGTCTTTATTTTAGATAGGACTTGGCTTTTGTTGATATTTAAAAAACCCTAATTTTGTCCAGTCCCAGCAATCCCCCAGTTGTATCAGAAGTTATTCCCCTTTTTCTCTCTCCACACACTCCCCATCCTCCCCTCCCAGTAAGAATTATCTCTAACTGTTGTTTACTTCTAGGTTGCAGACAATGGTGAAATAGGGTGGGTCAAGGTACAGCCTCTGAAGGATGCTTAGTGTTTTCATATTGACACTTCTCTGGGAGTTTGAAAATGGGAGCTACTGAAAAAACCAGGACAGGGGTGTTTTGGAGCATATTCCTTAACTAGGAGAGTATGTATAATAGTCAAAAGCAAATCATAAGAAGAAGTTTGCTTACCTGTAGTTTTTAATACATGCAAGATAGACCATATTAACTTTCATTATACTCTAATTTCTTGACTAACCCAAACACTTTGGACATTAACTAACTGTGTTTGACCATTGCTACTAATTTATCAAATGAAAGTGGCAGGTTTAATTTCCTGTGAAGCCATGGTACTAATCTTTGCTAGTCTGCTATATTATTAGTATTTGCTCTTTTGTCAGTTTTATATCAAAATCTAGAAAAGCTAGCAATAGCTTAAAATGGTAACCATTTATAACCCGTGTCATCTGGTATCCAGACTGCAGGAGTTTTGTCTGGCTTACTGAATAGCAATACTCACATCTTTTGGACTATATATGGTTGACCCAAACAACCAATATTTTACAGAAGTTTAATACTTGTTCTATAGAAAACATTTTTTTTTGGGCAATTTAAATTTTCTGGCCAGACTTTTTGTTCTGCACTTACCAAACACTTTCAAATTTTGTGGGTTTGTGTTTTTATTGACAGTTCTGTCATTCTTACCTTGTAATCTTGACAACTTCTGCTATTTTTTATTGCTAGGATGGTGTTTGCCCTTCCAGGGATAGGGAGGTATTGTATCCTTTTGCTAGCATTTTGTTTTTTCATGTTTTTCTAATTTGTCCTGGTCACTGCCAATTCGCTTTGGCAGTGACCAGGATTTTTTTTTACAGTTGTTTTGTTACAGTTCCCTTTGTAAACAGTGCAGTTTTTCACCACTCTGGTCTTTTTCTCAGTGGTAAAATTGTGGCTTCTTGGGCATCTGGTAAACTGCTTAAACTAGTTTTCAACTATTTACAATTTTTGTTCTACCATATCTTCTGATTTGGGCAGTAATTGATTTTAAAGTTAAAAATTTATTTTGAGACAGGCTCTCTTAATGCTTAAGAGAGAAATGTCTGGTTTTATCCATATTTGTGTTGATTCAGTTTGCCTTTACCTGTTAAGCACAGGACTTATTTCTCTCAGATTTCGCAGATTAGTCTTTCAGCAGTGCTTGTTTCACTGTGTTTGCTGTTTGCTTAGGAAAGTAATGAGATTTTATGAATGTGGAAGAAAATGTACAGAATTAAGGAAGAAAATGTTTGTTGGCTGTTTGCTTGAGATACTGAGCAATATTGCCATTGGTACTGACGTGTTTAGATAGGAGCAACCTCAGTAATTGATATTTCAGCATGCACACTGTCCTCTGTGGCTTTTCAAAGACGGTATGAGATAAAGATTTGACTTTCATGGTATCCTTGTAGTCGAGAGAAACACTGGGGTATATTACAAATGAGACTGTGGAGCAAAGTAGAAAGCTTTTTCTGAAGTCAGGGGGAGTCTGGCTGAATTGAAACCTTGGGCCTGTCACTCCCAGTACGTGGTGGAAGATTAGACTACAATTTGTCTTGTGCAGTTTTGAAATCTTGTAATTTCTTCCTACATTTGTTGGATGCCCTGAGCTACGTAGAAGTGTTTGCTTGATTCTCTCTATAAGGGAGGAGTTGCCAAAAGTGGAGGGTAGTGGGAATGCTGTGGTCAGAGCTTGGAAAGTGTCTCAGGATCAGAAGATGACTTAAAAAGGAGGGAATAGAGTAGCAAGAGAGGGAGGACATCAGAGTGTGCTCTGAGAGCACTTGCACTGCTGCCTCTGAAGGATGTGGTTTTTGTGATTGAGTATCTGACACAGCTCCCCACCCTTCTTGGGATGAGCTTTTGCAGTTGTGTGGGCAGTAGGTGACTTGGGGTGGTACTTGCATGGTGAGCCTGTGACCTGATCTGACACCTTTACTGTGCTCTTGGGAGAATGGGTAAGAGGTAATGGAGAAGGTGCAGCCAGGACCAGGAGTGTGATCTCCTGCCTGATTGCAGGTCACTTTAGCTTATCTTAAGCTGATTGTGATTTAGGTGCTTCCAGCTGTACTCATATGCCAGTGATGCTTGTCTGCTCCCAGGATGAGCCAGTCTGGGGAAGTTAATCAGTAGAAAATGCATCCAGTAAAAAAACCACTGTGAATAACTTTCTGCCAGTTCACTAAGCCTACTCATGCACTAAAGCACTGACAGAAGGTAGATAGTGAGCTGGCACTCCTGGTTGAAAGGTGAGGAATTGGAGAGAATGGGACCCTTCTGCAGTGTTAGACCATGGACTCAGTGAATTGTCTCATTTGCTGCAGAAGATTGCCTATTAGTGTGACTAGAAACACTTTTTATGCACTTCCTAGTATTAACTGGTGGGTTAACCAGCCTGTGTTTATTATAAGTGGGAATGGGAGTTTGCTCCACTGGCTGTTGATGTGAGGCTCCATAGGCCATAAAAAGTTGAGATAGGAATGGTGAATTGAAATTTTTTGTAAAGATTGAGGACAACTTGTACTAACTTTTTTCTCTGTATCTGCTAAGGAGAAAAGAGCATCTATAGCTAGGCTGACTGCTCATTCTGTCATGTGCACTTGCTGGTCATCTAATTCTTGATGAATGGAAAAAACATTGACCTTTGAAAAAGACTTTTAAGAATATCCTTTTCTGTGAGTTTGAAAAAGAGGACTATTTTTTCTCCAAGTACCTGAGTATCAGAGTTGAGCTAGACACATACTTGGGTGCATTTTTGTAGTTTAGCACTTTAAAAGAGTGAAATATGTAAATGGCTTTACATTAGTCTCAGGGCTGGCTCTTAATGCTAGGTCTTTCAGGGATTTTTTTTCAAGGTTGATGGCTCTGTAAGTTGTGTATTGTGAGACCTAGACCTGTGTAAATCGCTTGGAAAAAGAATAGTTTTATTTTTGCCAAAGTCTTGAGGTTTTTGGCTGAGAACATAATGCAACACTCCTTGAGAAGAAAGCCAAAAAGATAAATGTACATGTTAATGTAAGATGCTGACTAAACAAAAGCTTTATAGTGAGCTTTACACCATAGTGTTTTAAGCTTTTAATTTTTTTATCCTTAGTAAATGTAGCTCTTTTAAATGACACTTGCTTTTGAGGTTGTGTATGCAAATACAAAGCCTCTTGTAAAGCCCGTTTGTGGAGCTATGGCTTCCTAAAGTATAACACTGTTCAATTTAGGAGCATCTTCAAGGAAATTACTAGAAAACAGTTGACTGGTTGTGGGTGCTTGTTTTGAAGAAACAAAACTTGCCATTATCAGCTGTGCTTTAAATCACATGAGCTCTGACCTCTCTGTAGAGTGGTTGGATTAAGGCCTCTAGTTGAGCATCACTAACTCGTTATGTAAAAAATTAGATCTATGTTGGAGAGTATGCAGGATTATGCTCTGTGTGATGCCTGACTTGCGTGTGGGTGGAAATCTCCAGCAGCAAAAGGACTGGGAAATCTCCAGCAGCAAAAGGACTGCTTCATGGTGTTTGAGGTGAGGCTTTTCTCAATCGATGTCACCACTTCTTAAAGAAAGCATTGTCAACTCAAACTATAGAGTGATTGAAAAAGATGATTAGGCACAGATTTATTTCCATTGTGTATGTATTCTATAATTACCTTCTCTAGGGATTTTCATAAATGCATCTTTTCTTTTAGTGTGTCAAGAGACTGTGCAATTAGACCAAAATTGCAGGAGGTGAACTGAACAGACTTCACAAAATGCAGTAAAATGTAAAAAGTAATGGAAAACAGTAACAGAAATACCATTGAATGGAAGTTGATTATATCATATCTTACTCATTTTGTGTAGTTTAGTGCTGTAATAGGGGCAGGGAGAATCCTGATGTTAATGGTTAAGGATCAAAGTGAGGCAAGTCTGATGATATATATTTGCAAGCCAAACACTTAATTTTTTTTTTTTTAATGCATAATTTGATCAGTTAATAAAGAAGTGGTATGGTATACTTTTCTTTTTCTTGCGTGGGGAATGTAGTCTGGCTTAGGTGGAAATTTTCCAGCATGGGTTAACTAAACTGGAGGTGTATGTGAATCATCCCGGTCCAGACAAACTAACAGCTCGTAGCTGCTGAACACTCTGACTCCTCAAAGTTATGAACCTACATACCCCTAGAGAATTCTTCATTTTCTGGGCTGGGTGTTTGTGTGAATATGAGAAGGATCAGGCTGTCCCCAGCTGATGACAGTAAACAGTTAGACTAGCTGTTGGAGCAGTAAATATTGGTAGAAACTGGTTTTTAATGAAGAAAAATCTACTCTTCTTATGCCTGTAAAGAATTAATTGTGATTCTCTGTGAAACAAAGACATTTTAGCCTCTGTTTCTGTGACTTCATGTCTTGCAGAGTTAGCTGAAGGGGTAGGGGAAGGAAAGTTACTATAAATAAGAGGATCTTCCATTAGAAATATTAAAAATACCAGCAGTATCTGTTTTGTTGTTGTTTGTGTTTGATTGATTTGCTTGTGTTTATATTGTGAACATTATTATGTGAGCATTTTTCTATTAATGTTGGTTCATGACTGACTAGTTTTTGTGTGTATAAATGAATGTGGGTGTTTATAATATGCAAATAACTCTATAAATTCGTATAGATTCTTGCACCTTCTTAAAAGTAGGAGGAAAACTGGGAGAGCAAACCAAAAATCGCTGTATTGCAGTAAACGAAGAACAGGGAAATCCAAATATGGGGGAAGGAGTTCTTGAATGCTAACCTCCAGCAGTCCCTGCTAAATGTAACACACATACATGAGGATTATTATTTAGTTTCCCTGAAACAGTTGCAGTCACTTCCAATTTTATTATGATTATCTGACTGCAGCCAGATATGGAAATAGTGTAGTCATCAATTAAAAAGGAAATTATTCTGTTTCTATTAAGAAACAGAGGCAATAGTATGCAATATTTTATGGAAGGTAATACTTCTATTTTGAAGTTTTTATTTTAAAGCTTATTTTCTCTTTAAGTCTCAATGATCTTGGCCACCATTCAGAATTTGAGTATCTGATTTTGATCGTGCTATCACTCCCTTGCAGCAACATTGCATAGTGTTAAAGGAAAAGCAGTCCCAGCCATCTGCTGATGCCTCCCAGAGCCGTGTGTGGCAGCTGTGAGCAGCAGTTCTTTCCTCCCTTCCTTATGTCCAAGCAGTAGTATTGACCTGTTCATATCCTCCTGCTATGCATTATTGTGAATTATGAAGTTGCTATCTCAGAATAATTCAGTCTCGGTTATCTTATTCTTTCATGCATAACTTCTTATTTTTTTCGTAAATACTATTCTCAGAAACCTTCTTAAGCTTCTTTCATTTAGGCTTTTTTATTGGAAAAGATTGAAAGCTTTGAGTATTGAGAGGAAATGAGCATAACTTTACTTATGCACTTGGTTATGAGGAGGACTGGTTGGAAATGCCAACCAGTGTATTAGCAGAGCTTCCAAGAATAAACACTTTTGCCCTCTCCTCTCCCTTGCACTTCATGCTTTTTCCTTTGGAGTGATAGTTCATATTTTGCATTATCTTCTCTTTCTCCATCTTATTGGTCCTGTTTTCCAGAGGAGGTTTGCTTTTTTGTGGTTTTTTTGTTTGTTTGGTTTTTTTTGGTTTTTTTTTTTTTTTTTTTTTACCAAAACGTGTCTTTTTTGTTGTTGTTTGGTTTTTTTGTTTGTTTGGTTTTTTTTGGTTTTTTTTTTTTTTTTTTTTTTTACCAAAACGTGTCTTTTTTGTTGTTGTTTTTAAAGCATTATTATTTTTTGTGGGTGTCTCCCCCCCACTGCATTACTTGTGCATCTGTGCAAGCAGTCTGCACATTTTGTGACTAATGAGTAATGTCAAAATAGTCACAGATGCATATGAGTGATTACTGAAGTGGGAAGCTCATCTAGAAGAAGTGATCCTTGGTAGAAATGAAGGAACCAAATATCATTCTTACAGATGAGCAAAATTTGTCTTTCTTGCAACCTTCCATACCAACCAACTCTAGTAATTTCTAAGCATAATAATTTTTTTCAACCTGTCAGCCCAACTTCTTGGTTATTCAAAAGCTGAAGTGGGTTGTCCATGATTACTTAGTCAAA
Source organism: Cettia cetti (assembly GCA_013401135.1). Lineage (NCBI taxonomy): Eukaryota > Metazoa > Chordata > Aves > Passeriformes > Sylviidae > Cettia > Cettia cetti. The sequence goes on along the minus strand of VZUI01000242.1, from coordinate 66,172 downwards.
TTAACAATTAGCAGATGCAGAAAATTCCTGCTACCTTCTGTTGGCTTGCTTTCCCTCTGTCAGTGGCTCTTGAGCCTATGTTTTCACAGGAGAAACGCATTCAGCTCGCTGTCCTACTGAAAGCTTGAGATTTTTCTGTTTCTTGTTGGTCTCTGCCCCTTTCCTGTAAGGGAGGAGCGGGCGTGGTGCGACCACAGCTCTGAGTACCAAAGCTGGCCTGAGTTAGGCAGCAGGAGCATGGAGCCGAGAGCAGTGGGGAGGAGTGGCCAGAAGAATGCCCTTTCTCTCTTAGCAAAGGGAACAATTTGGGCTCAAGTCCTGCTTGAAAATGGCTCCCTGGAGCAGGATGAAACAACTAGAAATCTAGTGTTTGCTGCTTGCTTATTTTCAATCAGTGGCATCAGGCCTCTGCTCTGTTACCTTCTGGTTTTCCTGACTCAGCTGGGGAAGAGCCATTGCCACTAATAATCAAAATAGCAAAAAAACCAAATGTGCTTGGGTTTCAATTAGCTTTTCATCTTTTTAATTGGCTGTTAAAGTTTTTTAACTGCAGATCATCATTGAAAAATTAAATTTTCCTGGACTAAATATTTTCATCAAAAGAGGGAAAATATTTTAAACACTTGGGAAGTGTTGTTGAAGCCATTTGTGAATGCAGTTTATACTCTAGGCTCAAAATGTTATGTTGCTACTTTATTATCAATCTGTCATATCATATGTTTAAAAAAGGCATAGTCGTTTCAAGAATTTAAAGTATATTCCTAAAATTTGTGTGAGGGTGTATGAATTTAGGGGAAGTTCATTCTTATAAGTGGGAACTTAAAAGCCTATGCTCATAATTTTTCTCTTTTTTTATGATTTTTTTTCTGTTCCTTTAGTAGTGGGAGGCAGGTAATCTAGATCACTGTAGAATTTAGAAGTTGAGCTTTCTCTTCTGTCCAGCAAGTTGGAGGAAATAATCTCTATTTTGTGTGTTACTATTTTTTTTGTTAACTCTGAAAAGAGATACTGTGTAAATGTCCTAGGTGTGATTTCTCTCTAGTTTAGCTGCCAAGGAAAATGACCTGTGCTGGGCAAATTGCTCCCTGTGTAGCAGCGCTGCAGCTGGTCCTGCTGGGGCTGAGCCGGCTGTGTGGTCCTGGGCTCGGGAGCTTTGTTCAGGCAGCCTGCTGTCCAGTTAGAGGTGCCTGGTGTGGTACAGCAGTAGCTGATGGTTGTGCCTGCTGAAACCATCGTCTGTGGTAGCAATGCATATAAAAAGAGATTGTTTCATACTGACAGGTTTTTAAATAGTAGTCTTTTCTATTGCTAGGCTAAATGTTTAGCAATGGGAAATGTGCCCCCTTGAGCAGATACCTTGTTTGCATTCGCTCATTGCAGGTCTTCTAAAGGTCTCCTGCTTCAGGCTGTGGTTGTTTTCCTGTTGTTGGTAACTTGCCCAGTTAGTGGCGTAAATCTGTGTTGCATTCTCTTAGAATTAGTCTTTGTTTTCTTCTTTCTAAATCATTCTTTCTAGAGTAATTAAGAAAAACTACTCTTCTGCATTTATATTCTGGTGCCTAGCCCTGCACAGGAATTTCAGAACCCTGAAACAATTATTTTCAGTTCCTATCTGCTACCTTGTTTCTTTCATTTTTGCCTTGTCAGCCAGTCATAGTGTGTAACAGCATTATTTGCACTGACTTGGTCCAAATCACCTATCACCAGGTAAATCAAGTGTTACTGTGACTCACAAAATCCAGGTTTTCCTTTCTCCTGATTCCTGATAACTTTTTGATTTAGGAACCCAGAGGCTACTCTGCAGATTAGAGTCATAAACTAGGCACTCAAAATGCCAGGTGAGATTTACCCCCACAGAATGGCACCTGAAGTAGCCAGCATGCTACTGTCAAGTGGCAAAGATAATAATGAGTGATAAATTTTGAGTCTAAAATTGGGAATCTACCTCCAGACTGCAGAGAATTGACTATATTGGCTGAGAATTCAGATTCTATATGCTTTGCTGTGATTTACTGTTTTAAGATTTACTCCCAAAATGAGCAGTGTCTGCATATTCTTCTCAGCCACATCTAAAGTCATCTTTTTTTCCACAGTTTACACTGTGGTATAGAGGACTCCATGGTATGATGAGGCTGTGATGCTCATAAAACTTTGGGGATTTTAGGAATTGTTTCAACTATTTCTAAATGTGAAATATGAACTCAACTCTCTCAATAAATTATGAAACATAAGGTTCATTTTAAGTTTATATTTGCTGTGAGTCTTTATATTAAACAAATGGATTGTAGCTGCTCACGTTTGTACTGGGGGGAAAAAAAGGGAGAACAGTTTTTGCTTACTCATGTGTCATGCTTCACCTGCTATCACCTCAAAATGGTTTCTCACTGGAGCTATTATGCATTAATGTATACTGAAACTTTTGAATTCTATTAAGAGTAGTTCAGAGATACTATCAGTAGAAAAAGGAATACATTTTTTTAAAAGTTAAGGGTACTGTCATTAGCTTTAAGTCATTAGAAAACTGGTATAACAGGAGCTAATATCACCTCTCACTTTTTTGAATTTACGTGGTTATTAATTAACACAAGGTTTTGCTGTAGTGCCATAAACCTTTTTGTGAAAACATTAGTAACATAAGTGATTTCATGATGACTCTGGGCTGACATAAATGCACTGTACTGCTTGGGAATGCTCTCTTGACTGGCTAGTGTATGCTCAAGGGCAACATAAACTGGGTTTGCATGCTTAAAGTGCTCAGGAAAATGCAAGTTAGTAAAAACGTCTGGTATGCAAATATATGACTGAAAAACAGCCTGAGTTTCTCAGTTTGCTTTTAATAAATGCTAGATGAGAGACTTTTTCCCTTTCCAGTACCTGTGGGAGGCTAAAAAAATACACCAAACTACAGTCTCCTCATCAAGATGCTCCAGGACAGTAAATGTTGTTCTGTTCAGGTCTGCTTTTTCTTTCAGCGTTTCAGAGTCTGAGTGTTACAAGTTGATTCCCTGCTACAGCTGTGTGGTGTAATAATGGGTAACAGAGATGGCATAAATCCTGCTTCCTAATATGATGGAAAAGAAAAAAAATCGTGTGGGACAAAGGAATGAATATAGCTTTCTCTTATATTTTGCTTTCTCTTTTAAATTGTAATGATCTCTGGTATATTTTCCAGCACCTTTTACTCCAGATAACACTCTGTCTGATCTTGTAGCTGGGGAAAAAAAAAAAAAGGTTTGGTTAAGCTGTTGCCTTTTTCAGATACAAAGCAAAGCTGTGTTTCTGAATTGTAAGAGGATTGGTTGTAACATACTATTTGGGTGACAGCAGATGCCCTGTTACATTTTTAGGTTGTCTCTCCTGTAGAGATGGCAACAGAGCAACATTCCTGCTGGGCTGGCAATGCTTGATTGGTTCAGCTAGGTAATTTTTCAGGCTAGGGAAGGTAAATTAAATGCTTCAGAATAACATTGTGATAAAAAAAAAAAAAAAGATACAATCTGCTGATCACTTAGGTACTGTGTGAAATGGAAAAATTTGTTTTTTTGAAGAAAAGTCATGCATAAGAATAAGTCTGTTTTGAAAATGCATATTTGCTGCACAAGTCATCAGTGTTAACTCTGTTCTGGTTTTAAAGCTCTAAATGCTTCAATTTCTTGAAAAAATTTATGTATAAATTTTCATAATTTTTCTAACTATATGAATTACTATATTAATTTAGTGCAACGAAATGTATTTAATGCATTAGAAATTCTTACTTGGATTTGTTTTCCTCCTGTCTGGAATAGGTATATTGTGTGTAATGAATATAAACTTGCTCAACTGAAGTTACTCATGTTTTAAATAAATATTGAGAGTTTTCAGATTTGCAACTAGACTAATTTCTTGATAGTTTGCTCCACCTATAACTGATATCCAAAGTTTTTAGACATCTGCCTAAGCGATACTTCAGCATATTGAAATCTAGAAATACTTAAAATGTGGGTTTCAGACTTAATTTTTCTTTTAGCCTCTTTTAAAGAGATAATGTATGTAATAATTTTAGAGTCAAAATAGTTATATTAAAATAGCAGCCAGGATGAGTAACCCCCGAGGGTTAGAGGGCACTTCTCTTAAACTCCCATCCATTCAATGGAGAGCTGGTTAACACCCTAGGAAGGAAGAAAACACTTTGGCTCACAACTGTCACAACTGGGCACAGTAAGAATTTATTTCTCATTGTGCCCAGCGTCTCCTTTTGCAGAAATTGCTGCCCAGCTGAGAGAACTTGAGAAATAGCAAGGGCTGCTCCTGCTGGCAATTGGAATTCTCCCTAGCTGTAACACATCTCTTAGCTGAGCTAACAGGGCAGCATTCACCTTTAGGGAGAGGTAGTAGTGGAGATTTGTGACTATGAATCCTTGTTAAGGTTAGGGGCACTACATAATCGTTGTCTTGACTCATTTATCTTCATTTTTAAAAAGTAAAAAATCTGTATAGTATAATGAACTAGTTGATTGCTCATTTAAATAGCTAAGTGGAAGTTGGAACTGTTTTAATTAAACACCTTTCATAAGGTGTTTAAAAGTTTTTCCAGGTTTAGTTTAAAGATAACGATTCTTCTCATGGAAGTATATGTTAGGGAAAACTGAAAGTAAATAATATATTTTAATGAAATCCACTGAAATGCATGTTTAGAACTTGCAGGGAGCTTCCTCTTTTTTTTTTTTTTGCTTTTTCACCCGTGTGGCAGTTTTCATGCTTTTTATGTAGCTATAGTGAATTGTGTGACTGATGCACGCAAGCAATCAGCTATAGCATCTGCAACAAATAGAAATTTGTCCAGAAGATATATAAAATTAATTGTTCAGTTTCAGCTTTCTGAGCTTTCATGTGTTTGTAAGGAAAAATGGTGTGTTGCTGCCCTAGTGATGTGTTAATACAATGTTTGAATATAGATTCCACCAAGGGAAGCACTGAGCTTGGAATTTTTGCCCCTTTGTCAACAGAATTTAGTCAGGGATCTGTATCTGCTGAAGAACATGTCATGGTCATGCCATTTACTTTTGAGACCCACAGCTTAAACATCTACAGATAATCTTTGCTATTTGAAATGCAACATTTGTTTGCAGTAACAGAGGGAGACCTGGTCAGTTTATGGTAAATAGCTTTTCTACCTATGTTATGTTGCCTTTATAAAGGTTAAGTAAAGCAAACCAAAAAATAGTAACTCAAACCCAATACTACCTAAAGAAATTTGTTCTTAGATTTTGTTAACTTTCTGTAAAAATACAAGTAGGAAAAAAGTGTAGGATTTGGCAGAACCCTGTGATTGCAAGTTGTGTTTTCTTTAAAGTGTTTGAAAAATATACTGGGGAATATGGTGGCCTGCTTTCCAAAATGTGGAAATGTACCACTCTTTTATTTAGGTGACTTTATAGTACATTGCACTGTGTACTGATTCCAGTTTTGCTTATAATTTTTTTTTTTCTCAAAAACTTGCTGATTTGGGTGTCCTAAAAGCAAGTTTGTCTTTTTTTAGGAAATAAAACCGCAAAGCCATTACAACCATGGATACAGTGAATCTCTTGGACGGAAAAGCCACATTGATGATTACAGCACTTGGGACATTGTCAAAGCCACACAGTAAGTTTATTTTTGAATGTTAGATTTGTCTGTGTTTGTAAATAACAGGTTGTTTGACTTGTCTGAAGTGGAAGATAAATTTTCAATCCAACAGTGGAAGATTTCAAAAATAACTTCTACAGAATTACTGTTAAAATAAATTAATGATTTTATAAGAAAATATGGAGGGAATTGTGGTAAGTTGTAAATGTAGGTGGTTGCTGGACAGATTTTTGGAAGACAGAATGGTACTGATGTTTATTTTCCATAGGTGATGATAGGTAAGCAGACAACATTTATATACAAACATAAGGGTTTGATCGATTTATAGGTTAAAAAAGAATGTCTTTAACTTCCATTGTCTCTGATTCTGCAGTCTCAGTCCTTCTATAAAACTGAGTTTAGTACTGAAGGAGGACTGCAGGAGTAAATGGAGTCCAGATTTAATTGCTCTCTTCATGCAGATGTAAATTAGTGTCTGCTACATAATACAAGACTTTCCAGAAAGTTGTCATGACACTATTTTTTAGTTTGCTACAGTTTGCCATTCAGAAACCATAACCACATTACTTTTTTCAATGAGCTGAGATAGTTCTGTAAGATTTTAATTTTTATTATTGTATTGTTAATTTGACTGCTTAAACCATTATGAATCTTGCAGAGCTATTTGCCTTTTTCTTCTTAAGAGAAGATTTTTCTTGCATTTTTTTTTTCTTTAAAAAAACCCTGCCTGAACTGAAAGCAGCTTTGCAGCTCTGCGTGTGACACAGGCTCAGTTTAGGCTTAGGAAAAATGTACTTTGCTTCACTTTTTGTTTTGAGCTGTAAGGAGTTAAGCTTCCTGAAACAGATGTCTGACTCTGCTATTGTTGCTCTAAATACTTAACAGTAGCACTGCAACTTATAATACTCATATTAGGGTATTTTTTGGAATTAAAATATTGGCACTATATAAACTAGCTGCTTCTTATAAAAGTATGGAAGCACGTTTGACAGCAGAAGTGGTTTTACAAGTTACCTACTTGTATTCTTGTGTGCTCATTGGATTTTTGAAAACCTAAAATATCTTTGTCCCTTTTAACTCTCAGATTCAGGCTGGTCTGTGCTTTCAGCTGAATTGTTACACTTCTTTTCTGATCTCCTTATACAAGAAGCAACAGCTATGAGTTGACATCTCACCACAAGGACTGAAGTTTCATGTTGTATTGTAACCATTCAGTGGTTATTATTGCAGGGAAGGGGGACGGTCAACATGATCAAGTTGTGGCATCCAGGCAGCACTTCCCTGACTCAGAGCAGAATTCACAGAATAAACTAGGTTGGAAAAGACCTTCGAGATCATCAGGTCCAACCTGTGACGCAACATTACCTTATCAGCTAAACCATGGCACTGAGTGCCTCATCAATTCTTCTTTAAACACCTCCAGGGATGGTGACTCAACCACCTCCCTGTGCAGCCCATTCCAATGCTGAACCACTCTTTCTGTGAAGAATTTTTTTCCAATATGTAGCCTGAAATTCCCCTGGCGTGACTTGAGACTGTGTCTTCTTGGACACACCTTTATTTATGCATTTACTAGGTTTTGAAGGCCATGTTATAAAAGATGTCTGTCATAAAAGAAATATTTCTGAAATTTAAGGTGGAAAATAAACCCACCAAATATCATAAGACTTGCAGTAAAATAAATAATGCTGCTGTATTATTAATTCAGTGTTCTTGAAAAGGTACTTTTTTACTAAAATGATGTAGCTATTTGCATTTATAGAAGCACAACTTATCACATCCATATGGAAAAATAAGTGATCTTATCCTCTATCCTTTGTCCTCAGATATTAATATTCACTGAGATTAAAGTATCTGCTGATTTTTCCTTATTTTTTAGTTCAGTGCTAATGTCAGAAAGATACCACGATTTTTTTTTTTAAAAAAAGGTCCATTCATCAGTCTCCTGGAACTCTTCCCCCAAGCAGGTCTGTTAAGTTGAAGTCAGATGTAGCAAAATATAATAAGAATTGTTTTTTGTCTGTTGATTTGGGTGAATTTTTTTTCCTAAGTCCGGTTTCTCCTGGAAAAAATAATTAGCTATGTTATTGTTCCAACATACATGAAAATTGAGAGCATAGTTCCTTAAACCTTAAAGATGATGGTGAGAAAAATGGGATGAAAACATTCAAAACTCGTCTATATTTCCTATATGCTGTTTGAGTTTAGAATTCTATTTTGACGTGTTTTTATTGGCACTAGATTACATAGAAATAAAACAATGTTAGTAAAAGACTCTGCTTAATTTTGTTTTTCAGCAAGGAAAAGTAAGAGCTTGCAAACTGCTCACATTCTTCCTTAAGTATTTGTATGTTGCTTCCTATCTTACTGGGCTGTTTCAGTGCTTTATCTTCTTAATCTGTAGATTAGATACTAATTAAATTAACATGCTCATACAGTACAAGCTACAAATATAACTTCTTTTAATCACATTAAGATTTTGTATAGAAAACAGTGGTTCAGCTCATTGAAAAGAGTTTATTGGTATTTGTATTTTTTTATCCATTATGCTCCTTGTAAGTTCTCACAAAGACTTGGGGCCCTAGGCATATTTTGTACCAAAAATACTCAGTTCATTTTTTATTTTGCAGAAGCTTTTGCTGGAGTAAAAGTCATAGTATTTGGTTGTAGTACCTATTCATACGAAGAACACTTTTCACTGACTTTGTAAACGTGTCCAAGAGCGTCTAGCTTTAGAAGTTGCACTGTCTTGGACCTTCATGTTGCAGATGTTAGAATGTGTGTGTAATTTTTTACCATCTTATATTTGGTTATAGCAAAATTGTTCAGTTCATAGAAAGTCTCCACTGTTTCTAAGCAGAAGCAGGCCACTCATCTGTATTTGTAAAACTGTTTTCGAAGGAGTAGTAAAAAATTCATCCCTGCTTGCCTTTAGTTTTGCTCCCCTGTGATATTCAGAGTTCTCTTTGGAGTTCCAGGGAGGGAATGGAGTCTTGTTTAAAAAAACCCAAAAAACCAAAGCCATCACAAGTGATTTAAAAGTGAAATTTAATGGTGATATGTTGGTTACATTTATTTCTATTGTCTGGCAGCAGTAGCCCTCTCATCCAAGGCAGCACTCATAACTTTTAATATTAAGTTCTGTGTTAACTTGACAAAGTTGTTGTCTTTGTTTTGTTTTAAATCTTAAGATGAGAAACTGAGAAGTAGCTGAAGTTCCCAGGTAGAGAAGCATGTGATGGGCTGTTACTAGGAGAACAAAATCTGCGACACATTAATCATTGTGTTGTGGTGTTCTGTTCTGTTGAGAGTGAATAGACACTTTTGCCTTGTAGGGAGTTTGATCAAATTCCAGCTTTGTTGAAAGTAAGTTAAATGACCATTATGAACATGGGTATTAAACATTAATGGTATTAATAAGTGCTTTTTTGACATCTGGAAGATTGATTCCTTGTGCTCAAGTGTTACAATTTCATTATAACAAGATTAACTTTTCTGTTAAGTTTTATTCAATGAGATCATTCAAAATGAAGTTGTGTGCTTTGTGAAATAGTGCAGCATAAATTATTAATTATGTTGAACCTCGCCAAGGAAAAAAATTGTTGGATACATGCTTTTTTCATGACTATTTTTCATCAGTCATAAGATAACTGATAAAAAAAAGGTATATTTGGAATAATTAAAACTGGTAAGCATTCGCTGAAGGAACAATTCCTCCTGGCTCTTTTGAGCTACTCTCAGGAGAGAGTGGACAGACTGTGACACAGGTGCACATCCATTACTCCTGATTGTTTGTGCCGGTGAGGTTGATTATATTGCTGAAAGTGAAATGTACCTGAAGTTAGTTCCTGTGGAAGGGTGGGACTTTTTTAACCACATTAGTAATATGGCCTCAACTGTCTAGACTATTTAGGGCTTTGAAACAGTATTTGAGAGCTGAATTCCTTTTCTTTCAACACTGCTGTTAATGATCTATTGAGCAACTCCTGAGTTAAACCTTTTCTGTTGAAAACCAAGCTTGTTAAAACAAAACCCTTGAGAATGTGTTAAAGGCTTTGTTAGTATTTAGCACCATTTTCATGGGAATAAGATTTCCAAAGAGAAAAAAGGTAATTTTTCCTCTTAATTGCATTTCTTGTTCAAACAGCTTTGATTTGAGTTACAATGGTAGCAAGATGAGGGAGTGAGCTCCTGGTTTACCTATTCTTTGTTGGCATGGTGATGTGCTCACTGTAGAGAGATTCCTTCCTATTATTGTGACCAAATTTCATGTTAATCATGCTGCAAAGCTGGCAGTGTCTATTTTCAAGAGTCTGTGTGTTTGGAGATGAAAGAATAGAAAATAGATTATATATTTAAAATGCAGACGGCAGTAGGGTAGTGTTTTTTAAAGTATTAAGGTCAGAATATCTTTAACCTGTGATGACAAATAAAATGTTACAGGTTAGTTACTGAAATGGCTTAGAGACTGTTGTAGCAAAATGAGCTTGCACAATGGTATTTTTGTCCCGGACTAATTCTGTTTCAGAACAGGACAAACTCAATATGCTTCAATTATACTCCATATTGATGTTTGCAGCATCACCCTCTAGAATTCACTCAGATGCTGAATATTTGTTAAATTAATATATCAATGTCCTGTAAGGATTTCAGTCTTACTCTCCATTACTCTTGAATGGCATAGAGCCCTTTATAACAACATTACAAATGTGATTATGCTGGGTGTCTGAAATAGGTGACTTCGTAATTTTCTAACCTAACAGCATGTCATGAAACTTTGGAAAAGGCAAGGTGAAGTCAGCTGCAGCAAAATTGATGGAACAAGACTGTAGGTTGTATGTGAGAGAAGAATGCTGCACTTCTGGGACAGAGCTGAAGAAACCATAGCTGCAGCAGATTGTATTTTATTTAATTGTAGAGGGCCTGCTGTTTCCAGGAAGAGGAGCAAATTGTTGTGAATTCCTAACGCTTTTACCAGGCAGATTCTGTCTGTCAAGATCCTTAAGTCCTCTTCTCACAATTTAATACATTGAAGATTGCTAAAATTTTACCTTGTGTACAGCATGTAGTAAACAGTTATAATTGAGTTCAAAATACCAAATGTAAATTGCTAGGAACAGACAAAATGAGGGTGATTTAAATTTAAAAATTGCTGTATACTTCATTCTCAGTGTCACTTTTGGAAAGAGCCTTGTTTTCCTGTCAAGGCAGTTCTGATGTATTGCAGAGTTTCATGCTCTGTTTTGTGGCCAAGTCATACCATGAACTGTGACTTGCAGATTGCCTTCTAGTGGGAAGAATGGGAAGTCTATGATGCTAAGCCCAAAAGAAGGAATCTATTCCTTCTTGTATCTGAAGCCATGCCAGCAGTCTTTGCCCAGGGCCTCACCACAGTGTACAGGTGAATTCTAGAAGGAGGTACTTGGAAACATCAGTGGAGCATAATTGGAGCATTCTATGGGAACCGGGAACAGGCTGCAGGGTCACTTGTGACAGCTTTCCTTTGTTTTCCCACCTCTTAACCCAGGTTCCTTCAGAAAGTACCGTCACATTCTCTGTAAGACTGGAGTTTTGCTTTTAATTAAATAACCTGACAAATAACCCCTCCAACCCCCTCCCCACAAAAACCCCCAAAGAATAATCACCCCTCTTCACCCTTTCCCCAAGACTGTCACAGGGCTTCTTGGTTATACCTATCTTGGCAGCATGGTCTAGCAAAAACTTGGGTAGAAATCAAAGGTTACTTTCAAGGTGGTTCATTTTTTTGTTGTGTTGTCGACTTGATAGGAAGCTCATCTTAAAGCACATGCAGTTTCCCAATAGCTAGCCAATAGTGATGTAGTGGTTTAACTGCTGGGCAGCTGAGCCCTGCACCGCTGCTCTCTTGCTCCCCTCTGGTGGTATGGAGAAATTGACCAAAAGGGTGAAGATAGTTTAATAGATAAAGCAAAAGCTGCACACACAAGCAATGCAAAAAAAGGGATTCTTTCACTTCTTCCCATGGGCAGGCGGGTGTTCAGCCATGTCCGTGTAATGGTTACTTGGGAGGACAAGCACCTTCACTCCAGATGTCCCTCTTTAGTCCCTCAGCTTTTATTGCTAGGTGCACTGCCACTGCCATGCTGTGCACACTGCCATGAGTATCTCTTTGGTCAGTTGGCATCAGCTGTCCAGCTGTGTCCCCACCCAACTTCTTGTGTACCCCCAGTCTGCTCACTGGCAGGGCAGCATGGGGAGCAGCAAAGGTCTTGACCCTATGGAAGCACTGCTCAGCAATAGCTGAAATATTGGTGTGTTAATCAACACTGTTTTGCTCACAAATACTAAACATAGCCTTGTAGGAACCACTCTGAAGAAGAGTAATTTAATCCCACACAAAACAAATACATGTAAGGAAAATCCTAATCCGTTGCATGAGAGCTTTGCATGTTTGTCTCTTGCATTTTATAGGAAGTTAACATTATCGTATCCTTATGTTCTTTGTATCTTTCCAATAACTTAGAATATTTTATTTAAAAATTTTCTACTTGTTGGTTCATACTGCTTACTTAAGTAGGATGAGAGTCAGCTAAACTCACCTTTAGGCAATACATTTTTTTAAGCTGTTAAACCTGATAGCAGGCCTTGGGTGAATTATTTCTTACATTATGGTTTAAATTTGTAGTTTAAGTGAAGGCAGCAGGCTATCTCCTGCAGGAAGGAGTGTTAGAACAGCTGACTGGAGTAGGACAGCTTGTCAACAAATGGTTGCATTGCCATTCTATATGAAACATTTTCCAGGCTGCCCTCAGGCTCTGTAATATGGCAGTGTGATGCTGTACTGTAGGAAGACCAGAAGTTGCTGTTGTGGTTTCAGAAGTCCTTCTTTCGCCCACCTCTCCGCCTTTCTCTTGACTCCTTGTTCTTGCCTGACCTGCCTTTTGTAGTCCTAAGCGGTTTCAGTGGTTCTTCCAGCTGATAGGAGCAGTCAGGGATGGTGTGTGTTAAGCCATTTGTACAGGCACTCATCAGGCCACATTACTGATCTAAACTAGCCCTTGGTAGATGGTGTGCTTCAGGGCTGGATTCACTTACAACCTTGCCTGTTTTCCTAGCAGTTATGTTTGTCTGAGTATGTGTATCTTGTCTAGCTGGTTGCATATTTTTAAGTCATAGTAACCCAAACATCTTCTTTCCACCTGCCCCAACATATTAAAAAAAAAAAAAAAGCTTTGTTGTCATGACTGCTGCTTTTTTACTCAGTCTGAAGGACCACATTTTACCAGTGTGTCACCAGTTGGTATATGCTTCATGCAATATCTTTGTTCTGATCTCTTTTAATGTTTGAAAAGATAATAAGTATGAGAACAATTTCCAGCCTTTTTCATAGTTTCTCATGCAACATGCCTAAGAAATTGAAAGCAACACAATCTAAGTGGGCTTTTATGTCTAGTACTTTTTAAATAGTGTCCAGCTAATTTCTGTGCTTCAAATCTGTAATAGGCTTAGAAAGCATTCCTGAGTTTTGTCAGCTTGAGTCAATTGATCATTCATTATGGGAGCACCATGCAGATTGAGGTTCCATTCAAATACATGAAAGAAAAGGTAAGAATGGTAACTACCCTAGGAAGAAGGTCTCTGCATCAGTTAGGCAAGCTAATCCAGAAGAACAAAAGAGCCTTTTCTAAGACTGCCTCTTCTGCAGAAAGTAGAACATAGTAGCAGCATATGAAAAACTTAGTGAAGTCCCAACTTTGAGAGACTGTTAAAATTTTGTTTTAGCAGAAATCAGATATCACAAGGCATTGACCTTGATTTCAAGGCATTCCTGCCTTCTCCTCCTTGAGACTTAAGAAATCCTTATGGGATGTACAGAGTTTTGAAATGTAATCTTTACTTGCTTTTCTGCATTGCACTTTTGACACTAAAAATAGGTGATAAAATAGTGTAAAGATCAAGGCAAAAATTATTTAATGCTGGAGTTACACCACTAAATACTTAAGTGTTGCTTCCTGATTTGTTTCAGCTTTCAAATATATGCAGATTTTTTTTTCAAATGGCAGTACTTTACATTTAATAGTTCTCTTTAATTAAAGAATAAATTTCATATTAATGTACAGAATTTCAAAATGCCCTAAAAAAGAAAATTATATTAATGTGTATCAGAAGGATTGCTATTTGTCTTGAGAAGATGTGTGGGAAATACTTGAGCTGCTAGTTTTGTAACTGGTTTGATGATATTATCTTCTGAATTTTAGGGAGGTACTGTCAAATCAGATGACTTAGTTTTAATTGCTCTTCAAGACCTGTAAAGGAAGGACAACCAAAGTGGGAAAAACAAATGTGGTGGAGTCCCTGGGAAGTGAACAGTTACTTAAATTGAGTGTGCTACTGCCTTGCTCTACAGCACAGTTTTCTGTGGACAAAAGTTTTCTGTAATATCTTGATTTGATAAATGTAACTTTTGCCAATGGAAGCTTCTTGTTGCAAGACATTTGTAATCATATAGAAAAGGAAAGTTTCTTCTTCATTTCTCTTCTGTTGAAGATTTTGTACTGTGACCAAAAGTATGGTGTTTGCTGAATGCATTTTAATCTAAGGTTAGCATTTTGACAAATCTTACTTTATTCTTCAAGGTATGGAATATATGAACGATGTAGAGAGTTGGTGGAAGCTGGTTATGATGTTCGACAACCAGACAAAGAAAACGTAACGCTTCTCCACTGGGCTGCAATCAACAACAGGATAGATCTGGTGAAGTATGTATTACACTTTAAGTTAAACTAAATTTAATTATGTCCTTACAAATGTTGATTTCTTTTTTTAAGACAACTGAATGTCTTTAAATATCATGTGTCTAATTAGTCTTTTTTCCTTGACAGTATGTCAAAGCTCTTGTCCATTAATGCATCTTTACTGCTGTGACATACAGCATTGCATTTTCTTCCTGCTGTTTACTAGAGTACATGTAACTACTGATGTCTCTAACTGTATCTAAAATTCCCTTCTCTTGATGCAGTTCTTGCACTTCACATTCCTCTGTCTTTACGGGACCTTGTTTTTTGTTTCTATTACTTATTGTGTGCTCTCGAACCCTTTTTGCAAGGCTCTAGTTAATTTTATTTCCTCAGAATTAAATTATTTAGTGTTTTTTCTTTTTGTTCAAGCCTATCACATCTTTCCCCAAGTGTTCTCGTTTTCCCCATTATGTGCAGTGGATAATTTCCTGAATATGTTGGCTATTAAGCTTGGTACTGCATAGATGAAGTTGTCTACTCGTGTGATACTAGATCTCAGTGTCTTGCTTAGTGGGTGTTGACTATGTAAGTTCTTTTCAGTGAAGTAGCTTAACAGCTTGTCTGTGAGGAGTGCAGGCTTGGAATTAGACTTCTTATTTTTAGTCTTCATCCCTTCTCTTGTGGACTAGAGATTCAGTGTAGATAACGGTAAAACCCATTGATAAGGAAAACTACAAAACCTTTTCATATTTCTGTAGAATCAGGGAGAGTATCTACAACACCATTCTGTATTCGTCATGACACTGATTTATTGCTATCTCTTCACCACAGGTTTGGAAAAATGCAAAAAATGGCCTTAGTCTCTGTAGTTACTTACTTCCTACATTTCCCCATCCCCTGTGTTGAGCTTTCTCCAGACAAGGATTTCTCTTCTTCTTTTCCTCCTTGTAATAACGGTGACTGTATGCCCTTTGATTCCTCAAGCACTGAACGCAAGCTGAGGTAGTTTTCAAGTGCCTGCCAAAGTCTTTGTGATCCTAATGTGGAGATCAGTGGAAGTATTTTCTTCTTAAGGTGACCTCTTATGAGATTTGCTTGCTTTGAGTGTAAGTAGTTCGCTTAAATAGGACTTGCATGCCTGGCATCTTCTAGTGGAAGGGTAGATGACTCACTGAGCATGGGGCTGCCCAGTTCTTTCTTCGGGGACCTTCTCACCTAGCACAAATTTCCTTCTGCAAGATCTGCTTAGAAAAGGAAGTAAGGTTCTCAGTCTGGTTTTGCACAAAAATCTTAACATTTTTGTATACTGAAACTGAAATGCAGTGATAAATCTCAACCAAGTCTAAAAACACCCTTAAAGAAACATAAAATGTTATTTCAATGCACCATCTGGCAGGAGATGTCGCCTTGTCTTTTCCCAGTTGTCAAACTGCAAGTTTTTCCTTCTAAATAAAACCTACTAACCAGTAAGCAGTTCTGCTGTCAGTAGAATCTGAACGTATTCTGCCTTTCTGCAAGGACCAGTGTTTGAATGAAGACAATCTGTTTAGTGTTCACCTCCCCATGAGTGGCTGTCACATCAGAGAGATGAATCCAAGCTCTGACTATGAATTTATCTGTGCTGTCTTTTTATCTAGACAAGATTTCCTTTGGAGCTCCTTCCCAAGGGGGAATATATAGCTCCTCAGTTAGTAGCTGATACTTCACTGTAATAAAATTACTTTGTTTCTTTACCATATAATGTGCTTTGTGTTTTCACCTAGGTGGGATCAAGACTTTTACAAAATCTTTGGGTTTTCTCATGGAGAAATTAAAGAAACTTAACTTCTGCAGAAAGATGTTGAAGTTTTGTTCTTGTAGTGTTGAAGAGCAGTGGAGTGGACTGTCCTGCATCAATCAGAGCAGATCTTCTTTGTCTTTCACACTGGTTTTTTGTTTTGTTTTGTTTTTTTACTTTTGCAAGTCTGTTGAGATACTCCATTATGTCTCTAAAGCAACTGTAATAATGGCTCTAAAGCAACTGTATAAAAACTTTTTATTTAGATGTTTAGTCTGACATTTTTCGGTTTCTGTTCGTAAAGGTTGCTAAAAGAGTGGTTTTGAAATTTCATTCTCTGAATCAATGAGCACTCTAGAAAATGAAGGTAGTTACTCAAAAGTAATGTTTTTCAAGTTGTTCTGTTTGTTGGCCTTCTTGTCATGTCTTGAAACACATAACAGAGTTTGAGTTGACAGAATTTCAATGGTGAGGATTTGAAGGACAGCTCGTGCGGGTGGGAGAGCAGTGTTCATATTTACTGACAGGTATTTCAAAGGGAGAAGCCTGTAGGCACAGCTACTCGTAATGTGCAGACATTTACAAATCTATAGTAGGTAGTACTTTTCAAAGGTTAGACAGTTGTGAATGAAAAACTAGACACTTTCTGGGAAGGTCTGTATTTAAAAATATTATTTCTTTCTAAAGCCTGCATTTTCTTTCACAAAGGAAAAGTAATATTTGTAGTTTAATGTCCCAGATAAAACAGCAATGAAAATAGTTCACAGAAACATTACAAATTACTATGAATATGAATTGTTGCAGGTCAAAATAGGTTACTTCTTTTGCTCTTATAGATAATGTTTTGTATCTTATAGGTAATGTTTTTATAAACGTTATTCAGGGAAAAATAATTTCTATCCCATAATTTAGAAGTATTTTTTAAATACTGAGATGATTTCTTTACTTTGATTAATTACAATAGAAAAGTATATAAAAATCTCAGTCCTTCACTAAATGTGTAACTTTAGTGTGGTCTCTGGGATCAATGACTTCAGCAGGGTTATTCCAGTGATGATACAAGCTGCAAGTCTAATGGTATATAATTTTACTATTTAGCCAAAATTCTCTAAAAACTATAGTCTTCTAGCACCGTAATTTTTTACCAGTAATCCAGAATTCTATTTAATGCAACAGCCCCAGAATTTTTAAGAATAGTTTGTAAGATATCTCTGTGGTAGCACAGTTCATACTACTGTATATAGCAATTATTCTGGTATACCTTAGAGTAAAATTAGGAAATAGCGTAAGGTTAAAACATATTAGGAGGCATATCTAGTCTCCCAACCCATGTCAGAAATGCAAGAAAATTGAAAGTATATGCATGACCTCTAAAAAGGAAGGTTATATGAAGGCAAGAAAAGGTTCTGGTCTTCTGATCTCTAACTGCCTCTTTTGCATAGCATCAAACATGCTCACTTGTGTCCTTTTTATTTAAACAAAACAAGCAATAATGTTTACTGTTTCTGTTATTCCAGATACTATATATCAAAAGGTGCTATTGTTGATCAGCTTGGAGGAGATTTAAATTCTACCCCACTTCACTGGGCAACAAGGTAGGAAAAAGTCTTCTGAAATTTTCTTCTGTTTCTTTGCTTAACGTGGAGCACTGATAGTTTGATGAAATGGTTGTGTTTTGTGGGAATACTGTGCACTAGAATTAATTCAGTCTTTGATAATTGGGCTCACTGTAATGTGGTATGTTTGAACTAAAGGAGCTTTCAGCATATGGTTTCCTCTGATAAAGAGGAAGATGATTGCTACAATAGGAAAACAAAGTATATACAACTTACCTTACTCTTACTTCTGAGATATTGTTTTTGTCAAGTCATCTGAAGTTCAGTGGCCCTTTTACAGATGAGCTGTGGGATGATTTTGTGTGACATTGTCCTTGCAGTATTCTGTTACATATGTGGGGTTTTTTAAAGATGTTATTTATGTAGAAGATGATCAGAGAATGATAAATGGCTGGAAAAATTGAAGGCAGCAGAAGCTGTTCCTAGAAATAGGTGGGAAAGAAACAGTGTCCATGTTGATATTTTCAACTGTAGATGGCAAAAGGAGACTTGGAAGATTAGCTTTTAGAAGATGTAATGTATAAAAATAATCTATTTGCTAAAGGTGAGGACTTGCTTTTTAGCCTCTTAAAGATTTTAGCTTCTATATTTCTTTTTGTTACAGAACACTGTCTGTGATTCTGTGTTAATAGCACAAAATCTTGACAAAATTTCCTGGTGTTCATGCATACCTGTAATCAGTTCTGTGAAGCTTTGTCCAAAGTGGCTTCTGCAAAACTGAAAAGGTGTTTTGCTCATGTTAGAAACTGTGTACTGACACTAAAGCACTATATCTAAAAGAAGGAAGTGCCTATGCTCATTATGCCAAAAAGATGCATAAGCTTTTAAGATAGTGTGGGGGAAATGTAGACCTTCAGTTTTCCTTTTTTCCCCTTATTTTTGTTTTGCTGCAGTTTTTAAACCCCACAAAAAGTGAGAGTATCTAGGTATCTAGCCAGTTTGACATCTCTTAAAATAGCAGTTTTCGTATGTGGCTTGCAACAAGTCACAGTAGACTACATTTCTCAACTATAGCTTAGTTTTTTGTTGGCTGTCTTTTTTGCTATGCAGTACAGTTAAGCAGATTGCATGTGATGAGTGCACTATATGCATAGAACTTCTCATATGAATGAGTTTGCTTACTCACTTGGAGAATCAGATCATGGCAATTGCTGTTTTTAAAGTATGAGTTAGTGTGGGAGTTAGTGTAATTAACTGCTAAACATACTTGTTGTATTTCATTATTCAATTTTTAATAGTTTTCCTGCATACAGTTATCCAGTTGTTTGTTTTTTTTGTGTTTTGTTACATTTAGACAGGGTCACTTATCCATGGTTGTACAGCTGATGAAATATGGGGCAGATCCGTCGCTAATTGATGGAGAAGGATGTAGCTGTATTCATTTGGCTGCCCAGTTTGGACATACTTCGATTGTTGCTTACCTGATAGCAAAGGGACAGGTAAATTTTAAGTAATACCATATTTAAAAGATTCTACTAAAGTTTAGAGTAGGAACACACTTGAAACTTGTACCTGTCATTAAGGAAATGCAAAATATTTGCTTGAATAAATACAAAACCAATTCCATGTCCTTTTTTGTAGACTACAGTGTTGATGAGTTACCTCTTAAATCAGTTTCCTGCAACAGTTGTCTGAGTACTTGGCTTTAGTTTACACCTGTCTAATGTGGTATATAGAAATCATAATTCTTTATTTTCTAATGAATTTAATCTTTAAATATAACTGTGACAGTGGTAGCAAGTGTTGTAGAATTCTTCATAGAATCATCAGATACACATGGATAAAGAATCTAGTGACACATTAGTCAACTTTTGATTTATTGCTGTTCCTAATTACTTCCATGTGTAAATAGAAAACAAAACAACCCCGAACCTTCTTGTTAGCCCCTTCTATTACTGCTAGATCTGTAAAGCGTGTATATAACTTGTGTTCATTACTGTTCCTGTGTCCCATCTGTTGTTCTGTCTGCTCAAAAACTTGATCCTGTTTGCTATGCCCCCTGCACTGTAATTTGTAAATTTATTCACCCACAGGCATGTGCCTGAAGCACAAATTTGAATTACTGTGTAAACCATATAGAAAAGTCAAAGCCCTCGTCTTGTATGACAGTCCTACTTAATGCGGTTCACACTTCTGTATTCTGCTTATTCTTTCAAATACCAAATGAGATATGACCCAGTGAGTCATGTAGAATATGAAATCAGTGAGTGTGATCTGTGTAAAACAAATACTAAATTTGCTGCAGAAAATTACTTATACCTGTATATGTGAAAAACCTCAGGCTGTTGCTCCAGACAGTATTCAGTACTTAGTGTATGATAAAGAGTAAGCTAGGAAAAAGAAGAGTCTGAGCCTATTTTGTATAATTGCTGTAAGAAATAATGATGGAGAGGAATGTGTGTTTGAGGAGCATCCTTCTCAAATTATTTATAATTGTATTGGATTAATCCAATATAATTGGATTTTATGTTACCAGAAAAATCTTGCTGATATTATAGAAGTGTGAACGTGTTTGAAGGATAGCATTAATAAAGTACTAATAGTCTTTAAAGTATTCTACTGTGATTATGAGGTCTCCTTGTGTTTATTTTCATGCTTATATACAGATTTGTCCTGTTTCTTTGAACATAGAGTGCTTTAATTCAAAAGAAGCTGTATGTCTTTACATGAGTACATACATAAAGGCACAAACATTGCCTTAAAGTTTCAAACTTGTTAGTTTGAAAACAGCTCTTTTCAATAGTTTTTAAAACACTGATTTTTATTAAATCCCTGAAATATTTTCAAGTATGATTTTGGTATTCTTTACGTGATAAAAATTTAAATTAATTTTAGCAGTCATTTTTCACAGTGCTTCAAAAAGTTCAACTTTAAAAATTAGGTATTGATTTGTATGTTTAAAATCTAGTAATATCAGTAGCATTATAATAACAATCCCTAAAATGATAGTTCTCTAGGTATATTACATACAACTACAGAAACTACATAATTTATCTAGAAGCTATGGGAGATGAATCATTCTGGTTATTATTTTCTTTTAATTAGTACTGAGGTCATTAATCTCTTCCATTTATTTCTTTCCCCACCTTCTTTGTGATGCTGAGATTTGGATTTGAAACTTGAACTGCTTTTGCTTCTGTGGGCTTACCCTACATACAGCTACTTAGTTTGCTTTTGTCTTTACAGAGACCAGGTTCCCTTATATCCAAAGAGCAGGCCTAGCCCTTGTTCTGAACCTAATTCTAGTACTTGTGTGGCAAATGGCAGCTAAATAAATGTCAAAATAAGGGTCAATATAGGCTGTTGTGATGTTTTAGTTCCGATCCTGATGCCTTTGTGGATGAGTGTGGTCAAAGAAAAGCCAAATTTCATAACTGAATAGAGGACTGACAGATGGATTAAGAAGTCGCTCCTAATTGCTACCTTGTCTGTTTTTGAGACAGAACTGAAACCCAACTTCAGTTTTGCTGTTTCACTTTCTTCTGGGCTGCAGCAACCAATGGTAAAATTTGTAATCTGAGGCTTGAGTCCAGCCCTCCAACTTCTGGAGTGTGGTGAAGGGCTCTTGGTCAGATGGCTTCTGGCTTGGATTGGCTTTCATGCCAACAAGTACTTCTCAGCCAAGAGGCAACGGTGGTAGATGTTGCTTTTTGTTTAGTGAATTCTGAAAGACTGATACGGGGCTGTATCAGAATTTGAACATGTTGTTTGTGTCAGTAGGTTTCCTGGGTCAAAATCAAGCCTGGTACAAGTACATGATATAAATGTAATCAGAAATCTAATAACAGAATCTGTGGCAGGGTTCAAGTTTAGGTAAGATCTTTATTTTAAAAAATGTGAGAAAGAAAAACTGAAAAGCAACTTGAAGGCACTTAAAACTGTTCAATGTACAGTTTTACTGCTTGATATTGTGCTTACACTACTTAAAATGCCTGAGGCATTTCAGGACTTTAACACATTCACCTGGAATAAGTTAAGATACGGATGTGTTATCATCCTGTGCATGTGTGAGGTAACTTAATCACAGATAATAAGTGACTGTAAAGTTGCTCCTAGGGTAATATCATGTAAGAAATATTCTAGTTCTAAAATTATAGTTTATTTCATACTCATAGTTCAAATATCACTTTCACAGTTTAACTAGCACTGACTCATCAAGTATATTATTTTTTTATTCTCATAGTTGCAGTTTTGTATGTTAACTAATGTCTTGAGCTATGTAGGGTCCCAGTCATAGCTGAGCTATGACCTAGAAGTAGGTAGCATCTAGGTTGGGAGATGCCAGAGCGGGACCAGCAGCCCTGGTTACTTCAGTGCTCTGATCCATGAACAGTGCTCCTAAGCATTGTCACCTCAGTTGCCGTTGAGGCTCCTTCTCTCCACCAAGCTCAGGTCAGTGTTAAGACACTGAACCTAGGGTTTTATTTCCTAGGCCAACTCAGAGCACATTACTTAGAGAATTATAAGTCCAGTTGTGTTCTTTCTTATGACTGTCAAGACTGACTGTTTGATGGACTAGTGTATTCAGAACAGAGCTTTTGTTTGAAGGAATGAGGTAGGTTTAGTTCTATGTGTTATCTTCCTTGTTGGTCTGTTCTGTTCCATGGGAATCTTACAGAATCTCTGCTTCTAGTCAGTAACTAGCAAGTCTTTTCTAAATTAAGGAATATTGTCAGACTTACATCAGCCTTGCTAATAAATCTTCTTTATTATATGCTTTTAAAGCCTTTTTTCCTTTCCCTGGGTAACAGTTTATGTGAAAGAGATCTTTTCCTTACGGAAAATAGGATCCTGAACAAGGATGTGATGGGTTTTTTCTATGAAGGTCTGTGTTTTGTGAATAAGCAATAATGATTCTGAGGAGGCTCAAACTCCTGGTTCCTTTCTGTGTGATTTAATGTAATTCTGAGTGGGATCTGTTGATGCAGTATCTGCTTTTGGAAAAGGCTGTATTGTGTTACAGTACTGGTTTGATGATTGCTTGTTAAATGTATCTTAAGCCTAATGCTGCTCGGATCTCTAGCTGCTCTTCAGAAAGCTTCCTTGTCAAGTCTTGCTTTCAGAAGGTAGTATTAAGCAGCAGAAGAGTTGCTGCTACTCCTTTTCATGCAGAGAGCTCACTCTCCCCAATATTTTTGCCTCTAAAAGCTTTTTGTGCAATCTTGTGTTAGTGTCCTAGGATTACGTCCAGTTATCTTTGCATATGCAAAGCTTTTTCTCTTTCAGAGCCAGAGTTGTTGTTCTTAAAAAACAAGAGGAAATTTTGCCAGTTGTGGTCCACAGAATTCACACTTGAACCACATGCAACAATATGTGAAATTTTTGATCATTGCATCGCTTACTGTTGGAATCTTTGGTTCTTGCAGTGCTTAGACCATGTCCTAACAGCACAGGCACACCCCTCCATGACCACTGAGAATTAAACAAGAAAGTAATTCTAAAGTACCTGTTGGGACATATCAGAATGGAAGAACAGTCTCTTAATATGAACCAGTTGTGGAAGGTTTACTTTTTTGCCTCACCCCTCTCTTTGGTAAAATGCAGGAACAGAGTTTCCTTTCTAAAATGTCTCACTTGATCCGTGGTTATAGTAACGATCTGGAGAAATTGCAAGGAATTTTTGATGAGAGGTTTGTGCTATCCACAGCTACATGTTTGTTATATCTGTACAACAGTGTGCAAGTCAATGTTAGCTGCTTTGCCTCTCCTTAAAGTTCTTTTGAAAAAGCGTATGCCTCAGCCAACATAGTAACTTAATATGAGTAGTAACTGTAGCCTGCCTAGGTAACTTATGTGCAGGGAATTCTCTGAAGCTCATGGGTTTGGGTTTTTCCTTTTAGCTGAGTGTCACCTAATGTGCAAAGTGTAGTTTGGATTTGTCAGGTGGAATCATTGAAGGAATAGTTCTTCTTACATCCAAACACATTGCTACTGTCACAAAGAGGCGTATTTCTATAAGAAATCTTAAGATGAAAGAGCAGTTGTTCATGTTGCGATAATTTGTACAGTCCTCCAAGGACAGTATGAGCTGTGAATCAGTCATGCTTCTCAAGGATGAGTGAGCTTGAGTTTGGAAATTAGAGTTGAGATTCTAATTTCCTTCATGATTTCAACCACAGGGGGCTAAAGGCAGTGCCACCGTTGCATGGTCCTGGTAGGCTCAAAAGGATCTAACCTACACAAGTACTGTGGATAAACAGTGTTGGGTCCTGGTCTCAAACCATGTAACTCTTCTGAACAAACAAGCAAGTAAATCAAGCCTCCTCCATTAACTGTGTTTTTAAAAATTCCTTTCATTTTTAATTAAGCAACTGAGTAAACACTCAGAAATATAAAGATATCTGCAGGCTAGAGGCGTTTTAAAAGCAATTATTTGGAGGAACTACGTTGGATTTTCTTGGAAACAGCTACCTGGGTCAGGCTAGCAGCAGCTTGAGTAGGGATCCCAGTATGCTAGGCATTTTGTAGACTACTGGAGCACAAGAGGTTCTGGGGATGACAGAAAGCAACATCCATCACTTTCTGGGTGTTTTTCAGGAATTTCTCTAGCAGAAGACTTCATTGAAATGCTTTCCAATCTAATTTTCTTAGTAAGAACCGAGGGAAGTGGTATAGGAAATGCTGCCATAGCTTTGTTGCCTCTAGAGAAAACTCTTTATATCCTGCGTTACGTCACCTTGCCGTGATTTTGTTAGTGCTGGTCGGTGAAATCTGCCCAAATGTGCTTGAGAGTCTAATCTACCTCGAAGTATTTAGGAATTACCAACTTCCCTAAGCAGGAGAGGAAAGAGATTATAGATCAGTTTTATTTATCTGGATGTTGTTTTTATTAATGGCTTTTTTTCAACCTTAAAATCTTTGGCATTCGTTAACTGGATATCCAGATACATAAATATCTTTGGAATGCAGTGAGCTAAGGAAAATTGCTTTGCAAGTGGAAAAATAGGTGCAACTAGGATTTAGTAGGATATAGCAGTTAGGCAGTGGTATTCATAGTGATTTATCAAGTATCTTTTCAAATATTGGTGCAGTATTTTAATTTTCTTCTGCTTTTTAATGCAATAATACACCATGTATATATGTCTTTAATGTTGAACGTTAATAGTAAGTTAGAAATTACTGGTCTTAGGCAGCATGACTGTTTCATAGTTTCCAAAATAGATTGTAACAGTTATTTTTTGGCAGTGGTGGCCTTAATGTTTGTTTTCATCTTTTAAATACTGTTTGAGTGCTAAAAGCTTGCCAGTTTTTCTTCCAATTCAGATAATTAGTCTTAGAATACTGCTTCTCAGTGCAAATGTTTCATCTGCTGGATCTTGAGTATGCTTACCTCACCGACTTTCTTTTCTTTTTTTTTTTTTCTAGGATGTAGATATGATGGATCAAAATGGAATGACACCTTTAATGTGGGCAGCTTACAGGACACATAGGTAATACACGCAGTTTTGACTTTATCTTAGTCTTAACCAAGTGGCATATAGTAGTGACTGATTTGGGAGCTCTTTTGCAGGATTTTTTTTCTGTTCTTTCCACAGTTGCCATTTTATCTTTCTTCATTTATGGTTATTGTGAATTCATCCCACTTGGTAGCTCAGCCCCACACAGCCACTTCCTGACTTTTCCCAAGTGGGATGAGGAGGAGAATCAGGAGGGTAAAAATGAGAAAACTCTCACTTTGCAATAAAGACAGTTAAATAGATAAAGCAAAAGAAGGAATTTATTTGTTACTTTGCATCAGCAGGCAGAAGTTCTGCCATTTCCAGGTCAGCAGGGCTCTGTCACCTGCAGCAGTTACTTGGCAAGGCAGATGCTGTAACTCTGAATGTCCTCTGCTTCCTACTTCCCCAGCCTTTATTGCTGAGCACGCTGCCACGCAGTATTGGGTATCTCTTTGGTCAGCTGGGGTCAGCTGTCCAGCTGTGTCCCCTTCCTTGTGCACCCCCAGTCTGCTCACTGGCAGGGCAGCATGGGGAGCAGCCAAGGCCTTGACCCTGTGGAAGCACTGCTCAGCAGTAGCTAAAGCATCCCTGTGTCATCAGTACTGCTTTGGCCACAAATCCAAAACACAGCACCGTAGGAGCTACTGTGGAGAAGATTTAACTTGATTTCAGCCAAACCCAGTACAATGACTTTTTCAAGAGAGAGACTACTATGAAGAAGCGCTCACTAATTCTTCCTGTGGCAGTGATTGGAAAAAAATGATGAAAAATAACACTTCTGCAAAGAAAAAATGTTTGAATTAAACTAACTCTCTAGGTTGTTGGAGGAACACAAACTAGCTTACTTACCAATACCTGCCATTACCAACATTCACATTCTATTTTAGTTTCATCTTCTGGATTGTGAAGTCGAAACGTAACATGGTTTGAACTTTCATTATTTAAGTATATAATCGTGCATATTTTTACAAATCTGTTAGTAGTGATAGATTTTGGTAAACACAAAACTAGAGTTTGTGTTTGTAACTGAAACAAATGTTTCTTCGTATCCCAGAATGAGCTGTCTTAGGGAGATCCTTTCAAGTCAACAGAATGGTGGTTGGTTTTGGTGGGAAGAGATTTTGAGTGATTCATAATTGGCAGCAAAAAATTTGCTATTACGTAGTGTACCTGATCAATGATCTTCATAGATATTGACTGCATCAACAATAAGTTGGGATGTATTTGAGTTCATCTCTAGATCTAACAAGAATTTTCTTTTCTAGTGTGGATCCAACACGATTACTACTTACATTTAACGTTTCGGTTAATCTGGGAGACAAATACCACAAAAACACAGCATTGCACTGGGCTGTGCTAGCAGGAAATACTACAGTTATTAGTCTTCTGTTAGAAGCTGGAGCTAATGTTGATGCTCAAAATATTAAGGTAAACATTTGGTCTGTTTTAACTGTAAGTGGTTTGAGCAGAAATAACAGAGCTTATGATAAATCTCAAGAATAGGTTATTATTGTGGGTATAATGGGATCACAAAGATGGAGCAAAAGCAATGCCACTAATGTGTCATTTGGCTTTTATTCCTAAAAGTGATACATAACCACTAGATTTGCACTATAAAGGATACTCAGGTAAATAATGTAACAATGATTATTTGTAAAAATAGGAGAGTGGGGTGTGTAGTTAGACTGCACGTGTGAAGACCGGTGTATGTGGATGCAAAATTGGAAACCTGACTATCTTCTAGTGAAGAGTGACTTTGTTTGCTGGAGTGAGATGTGAGACATCTCTGTCCTCTTCCAGAGAGCTGACAAATGCTCTAGTTGGTTTCCCAGTGCCAGTAAGCAAATCGGAGGCCTGAAAATGCCAGTAGGAATAAAACAAACAAATGTGTTCTTTTTCTGCATGCTAACTTAACTTGCCTGATTACTAGAATTTCTTAACAATGAGTTTAGATTCTATACTAACAGAGCCCATCTCCAGCATATGTTAGGCCAGCAAAACAGCTCTTAGAATTTCTGCCACAGACTTGGAGCTCCTCCAGCCTTGGAAGGTGTGCCTTTGGAATGTGCTTTTGTCCATTATTTCCAGATACTCTGTATATCAAATTAGATGCATTTTGCTATCCAAGGTGTTTCATCTGTGGTGTCAGAAAAGAATTCACTTTTAGAAAAAAAATTCTCTACTCAGTTTCTCTTCAAATATTTTCCACTTAAAGAGTGTTACAGGCAGAGTGGTTATGCTTGAAAACACAGCTATAACTTATTTGCTCTTTTGCCATTTTTCCTAGTAGTTATGATGACCAGGGTCTACTTTGCTTGGCCACAAATGATAGAAATATACGTACATACATCCATATAAAAGTACGTGGGACAGCCATGTACTTTTCTTGAACATGGAACAGCCTTTTTAAGGGAGCAGAAAATTTTGCTGGCAGCTTTCTAGGTCCTACATCCACTTCAGAATATCAGAAGTGTTTCTAATCATGAATGAAAACTCATTAGAACAAATCACCTTTATACAGTTTAAAACAAATCAGCCAGCCTCTTGCATGCACTAAGGTGAATATATATTAATTATTCCTGGTCTGTAAGTTCAGTTGTGTGGAGGAATTATGCTTCTAGTCTCACTTCTTGTGTTGAAAAGCTATTTTCTTATGTCACCTATGGAAAAAAATAAAGGCATTTTTGTGGAAAAAAAATCAGCATGTCATACCTTGCTTCTCTTGACAGACTGATTAGTGTGACAAGAGTTTTGAAGTCATCACCTTACCTACATTTCTGGGCTCTTAGGAAATCTGTAACAAAAAATTCTGTGTTTGGCTATATGAAAAAGTGTTTGCTTGCCTGAAGTAGGTCATGGTCTTGCCTTCTTTATTGACAGACAGCAGCAGTCAGTAGAAAAAGAGATTTTTGAACCTGCTGGATCATGATATCTTTCCAATCATGCCAGAAGAGGTGTGTGGTTTCACTGACCACTGCCTATCTTCTGTAATGAAGTCTAAGTTTCTTGCATGCCTTCCAGATTTTTAGGATCTTCAGAGGAGCAAAATCATTTGAGCAATGGCAGTTTTGCTATCCAGCCAGTGACTTTATAACTGATAATGATTTAAGTGGTAGTAAATATAGAATAAATACAAAAATTTTGTTGATTCTTAAAGGCCAATAGAAACTCAGTTTGGTGCCCCTCCTTTGACTGTTCAGCAAAAATGTTTCCTTTGAGCCAGAAACTAATTAAGTCTGTTTGGCTCATGTTTCCTCAGAAATAAAAGGAATTGCGAAAGGCTTCTTGCTGGTGCAGTCACTTCCAGATTTCTGCAGCATTATCTAGTGAAGTCCTTTTCTCAAATAGTCCAAGGAACTGACCAAGAATGGTGATAAGACAGCTGAGATTAAAGAAGTATATTGGCTGAAAGCTGTTCATCTTCTTCAAATGTTGAAGTGACTGGAATACTAGATGCAAGCTTTGACTTTGTTATCAGCTCTAGTCAGTCTGTATTAGAAAGGCACGTGCTGCTGGCTTGCCTAGGCTTGGAACAAATTGGGACCATTCATCTCAGTCAGGTGTTCTTTACTTTGCATGACAGTTTGTAAAGTATTTGAACAACAGCACTCCTATTCTAGAGCAAAGCTTGATACAAGCAGTGAGTTTGTCCTGTTTTGTTATTTACCCTCTTTTTACTATGCTGTACAAGAAATTACTGCCTTTTGGTAGTAAGATACTTTTTTTTTTAGTTTTTGAGAACTAGATTAATGTTACAGTTGGAAGCTGCTTTTCAGTAATCAAAGTAGAGTGGGGCTTTTCTTGTTTGGTTGATTTTTTTTTTTTTTCTTAAGGAAATTATCTTGCCACATCAGTAGACAGATTGGGCAGATGAGGACAGGATTTCCCAGGGAGCCGGGTTATCACTGGGGACTTGGGGAAAACTTGTAAATTTTATTTAAGTATGAGCAGCAGAAGCTCCTTTTTTTAGTAGAAAGATATAGAGACCTAAAAGAGCTCTTATGATCTAAAAAAAAAAATTTTTTTTAGTCTGTAAGTGAATCATTTATTGAACTTTAAATGTAGTTTCTTGATTATGCAGTGTATCTTGTCCATGGAAGTCTACATGTACAGTTCCCTATCATAATGACTCTTCAGATTATTTTTTTCTACCTTAATACTTTAAATATATATTATTGAAGCCTTTTTGCTTGCTGATAATCTTAAGTGTGTTACTAGATTAAGTTCCCAGATATGTTTTTTAATTTTTAAGCAACTCAGCCATCCACTACTCCTGTAAAGACAAGGAAAATATTAAAATGGCCAGATAATGAGAAGCGTAGTCCAAGACTTCTTTAAAGCTCCCTCAATTTTTTTATCTAGGCAGTTCCTAGGTGTCTCATGGCCCTCTAGTGGAAGGGATGCTCAGCTGGATCCCAAGACAACTTCAGGATTTACTTGGGAGATCAACTCCCAGAGGGGGATTGCTTGTCCACAGGTAATTTTTACAGTCTGGGTATATAAGTGGTACTAAACAACAGCATCTCTGGAGTTTCCCAGATATTAGCAATTCAAGGTGCTATCAAATTTGTGAAACCAATAGTTTGATTTCAGGCACTTCTGTTGAGAATGGAGTTAATTTAATCTGGTTTTTTAAACATCTGGCTAAATAACTTTGAAGCCAAGTTAAGTCAGAATGTTATTCTTTTTTAACTGATTTTGCTAGTTCAGCTTCTCGCACAGAAGGTGTGAATGGTCTTGTTAAGTAGCAAAAAACTTCACCTCATAATTTATATTCTGTGCTATTTACTCTCCTAAAGATTTGGAGCAAGATTTCAAAGGCAGAGATGACAGTTAAGTACTCAGTTCCCATTATCTTTCTATGGGATATAGGTAGCTAACTGTAGTTTTAAATCTTTGAAATCGCTTCTGTCTGTAGTAATTATTGCCCTTTCTGGGTAGTTTCAGTTTCTAGTACCTGTCTCACTTTTTTTTTAGGAGGGGGCCGAGCGATGGAGGATTCAGCCATTTTTCAAGCCTCCATGAATGGCTTGTTTAGGAGGGGAGTTAACTCCAGTAGAAGAGAGGAAGAGTCAAATGCAAAACTGAAGCTGGAGGTACCTGCAATTGGTTGTCTCTTGCCTCCTCTATAATTTTAGACCAAGTCAATAACTTTTTCATTTAGCTCTCTTCCTATGTTTTTAAAAAGCAATAAAATCAAATCAGTTTGGTAGGCACCTTTGGTCCCTGTATCTTTTGCTCTGTGTTTCTCTTTTGCTTCATCTGTTGGTCCTTTCTGAAATTATGGAAATAAAGCCATGAGCCATTGCTGGCTTAGCATCCATAATACACGAAACACAAGCTCAGAGTAAAAGCTCAGAGTTATGAAATTAGTTGGACACGAGCACTCAGTTTATTCTTTCGTTTTCTTCCTAGGACTTCCGTAACTGAAATGAACCTAAGAACATTAGACTTGTGGAAAAATTAATCCTAGAAGCATTCTATAATATTAGTAACTTCAGTCTGCCAAAAGGCAGAAGATTACCTAAGTCAGGCTTTAGACTTGAAAGAGTTTCCATGATCCAGTGGGTCACGAGTTCTTATTCTTTGCTTGATTTCTGCTGCCTGTCAATAGCTGAGGGGGAAGCACAGTCTTTCATTTACAGACTAGTAGACTGTGTGTAGAACAGTGGAACACAGATTTGTTCACTGCCAAAGGCGACAATTATTACTGTCAGGACATACATCTTGTCAGGATCATACATTTAATATGTGACTTGTCCACATTTGTATAGTTATGGGAGAGTGAAAAACCAAAAGGAATGAATGATGTTTGGTGTCAAGTAAGCTGCAGAGCAAAAAGTATGCCAGAATGTAGTTAAACTGGTTTAAAATGTGTTGGTTTTAACAGCCAATCTTCTGTTTCAAAAGTGCTCCAAATGCATTTTATTTTTAAATTGGATGTTTCCCACATTTATACTCTTGACAGGGAGAATCACCACTTGATCTTGCAAAACAAAGGAAGAACGTTTGGATGATCAATCATCTACAAGAAGCAAGGCAGGCAAAGGGATATGATAGTCCATCCTTTCTGAGAAAACTAAAAGCGGATAAGGTAAGTAGTAGCATAACACTTGTGTAAATCAATCCTGAAGCTGCTCTTGGTTTGGGGACCTGTGTGTTCGTTTAAAAGAAGTCCAGAGCTGTGGTTTCCCCACATTTCAGCTTTAAGGAATGTATTTTTGTTATTAATTCTTTAAGTAGTTGCAAAAGAAAAAAAATATTTTATTTAGGGCAGGAGGAAGTAAAACTCTCAGCTTCCGTACACTTACTTTTAGTTTTTGTGCTAACTAAAAGGAAGTGTTAGGAAAGTATTGAGTGGTCTCCTCTGGTTAGGGTTAGCCAAGATGTTCCATAGCTGACTCTCAGGTAGCTGAGGAAAGAAGCATTTTGGGTATCCTAAACTCTGATCTCTCTAATTATGTATTGTTTATTGTTATTGTGTTGAATGAAAGAAGCAGTCTTACCAGTGTAAAGTAATACACAAATCTCTAATGTGGAGCCTTTTGCTTCTCAGAGTATTGTTTAATACTGCAGATAGGAAGAGGCCATAAATTAGGGTGTAAGGATTAACATACTGCTCTAGCATGAGGAACTGTCCTCCTGTCTACTGTTTAAAAATCTAAAAAGTGTTAATGTTTTCTTCTTAGTATCCATCAACACTCGGGTGGAGTGTTGTATTGGATATTAAGTGTTGCTACCACTGATTTGTTATAATATTTTGAATTAAAGATACATTGCATCAAGATGCTCAAAGTACTGCTGCAGTCTGGGCTTTAACCCTGTGGCACTGTAACAAAGCAGTGATTATTGACCTGAAGTAGTTTGTACATTTCATTGTCATTGTGCTTTGATTATTTGGGAAGAGTTCAGTGCTCTCTTTAGGAATTGTATCCACACAGTGTAAGACAAAAAAGGTCCTGTCTTTATTCACAATGGCTTAGACAGTGTGGCTTAAAAACTGCACTTACATGAGTAATAAAAATTTACTGATGTTGTCATGTGCTGTGTGGCAGTTCATACACGTATAGATTCTTTAAAAAGAGCTAATGTTGCCTTGATTCTGGATTAGCAGCAAAGTCTCTAGAAGACGGTTCTAAAACAAAGTTACTGATTCATAATGTAATTTTAGGAGGATTTATTTTCCTTGCAAATTCATTAGAGGTGTGTAAAGACAGGAAATGAGAAAAAATTATGAAGATTTATCCCCCTCTGTCAAGCTTCCTGAAAATTTACGTTTTCATGACTGTCCTGTTCTTTATATAATCTGTTCCTGAAAATAGAGTTACTTACTGGTGTTTGTTTCTATATAGGAATTCCGTCAGAAGGTGATGCTGGGAACTCCTTTCCTAGTTATTTGGCTGGTTGGGTTTATAGCAGACCTAGACATTGATTCTTGGCTCATTAAAGGGCTGATGTATGGTGGCGTTTGGGCTATGGTACAGTTTCTTTCAAAGTAAGTGTTTTACTGGGACACAGTCTGTTTAGTGTGCATGCAAGAAGTATTTTGCTGGCATCTTTATTGGGTAGATAACCTTAAATTTCCATTTGTTGGAATTGGTCTTTATTTCTGCAAAAGATCTTGTGCAGCTATAGCTCCTGTAATGCTCTCTTGTCTTGTGAAACATTGGAATTATCTTGGGTGAATACCACAGAGCTAACAGAAGCTAACAGCAGAACAGAAATTCAGTCATTATCCAGAGGAGGGTGCTGAATGTCTGTCTACAAAGAGTTATCAGCATGAATATTGCAGGAAGCATGCAATGGAAAAGTTACTATAAAGTAATAAAGACAATATGCAAGTGTACTATTAAAACTGTTTTATTTTAATAATATAAATGCACAAAAGTGTCTAAAGAGATTTATAGAGAGAAATTAAGTCAGAATCAGTTTTTGTAGCTTTGTTGTTGTGGAAATCAGTGACTAAAGAAAAAGGCTGCTTTCTAATAGTCTTTTTTTGTACATCTGGTTACCCAGCCATAAAAACTTACAGTTGTATTGATGGTTACTTTAAATGTCGGTAAATGCACCTACAAAGACACACACACACGTAGTCATGCTCCAGTGGATTTTCATGACCTGTAGACTGTTTCATCTCTCGTTACTTTGCATTATTACATGTGGCCAAGATAGGAGAACTTGGTTTATCCCTATGCTTAAGAGCTTTATACTTTTCTGAGGTTGGATGTAATGTTTATTTAGAACCATTGGCTTCTCTTTTTTCTGTATAAAGAGGCAAATATATCTGCTCCTTAAACCAAGTTCAGAAGATTTTAGTGAACTTAGTAGACTGGGAGGGAGGTGGAAGGTTATCAAGCTTTTGCAGGGTGTTGGAGATGATCTGTTTAGTCTTTTTGTCACCTCTGAGGCTGTGCAATTTGCTGGCCTCCTCCCACCAAAAAACCCTATTTGTCAGTGCAGATCCTCAACTGTGCCTTCTACAGAAAGGAAGGACAAGATTTCTTCCAATCTCTCAAGATCTATATTTTGTCAAGTTTCCCATTTTTGGCCTAACTGACATGAGTTCAGGATTAACATTTTTATTTTCTCTTACCTGTTGCATAATGTTTAGTATAAATCCTTTTTGAAGTGTTTTTCACAAAGCCCAGGTGTGAATTAATAAACTTGTGCTGCTGTTACTCTAATAGTGTTTTCTTTCCCTATAGAATTTTTAGCTATTTTTCAGCTGTGTTTTCCTCCCTACTTTCACACACACAAAAATGCACAGAAGTCACTGAAAGAAAGATTAGTGCAGAGTAACTACTGTGTGTCCAAACGTATATTCAGTTATTATTCATCAAATGAGCTCATGTTCATTATAGGGTTTTCTCCAAAGACCTAAGGAACTTCCAGTAGAGAAGAGAGAGATACTGTAAGGGAGTAAAGAAGTGAAATGGAAACTACTCCCTACACACACTGGTCTGTGACAGCCCTGAGGGAAACAGCAGCACAGAAAGCAAAATGGATCAGTATCAGGATGTTTAGGCAGATGATACAGAACTTTTATTTCAGGGAAGTTAGTTGTTTAAATGTCGCTTTTCATAGGTTTCATAGCAATTTCTTCTTGAGTATGGAGTAGCTTAGTCATTCACCTAGTTTGTCTCGACTGTATTCAACTTTATTCAGAAGAATCTTTGAAATACAAAAGTGTAAGAAAGTGAAAATAATTCTGATGGCTTAATTTTTTTTAATTAATGTAGCAGCATTTTATTGTAGAACTTGGCAAGTGTAGTGATGTATGGGAATTAGTCTGCCTTTTTTCCTTTTTCAACTTTCTATTGGCAACTGTAGCAGAAGCAAAATATTGAATAATCTGAAATATTTCAAGTATTCAAGCTGATAACACCAAGGTCTCTTAAGCTTTTTTTCCTAGTGAAATAATTTTAATGTGCAGTTTTAATTGTATGGGTTTCCAAAATGTCTTTAGCACTCAAATCTCAAAACTTAATATAGTTTGCAACCACTGTCCATGGGGTTCCTAACTGCTTTCACTGTGTAGTGTTAGTATGAGTATTTACTCATTCTGCCTGTCTTGGCACGTTGAAAAGGTGAATTTCTTGTGAACTTTGAACAGAAAAGTGAGGAAAATGTATTTATGGCATATTTTGCAATATCCCATGTAGTACATATTTTAATAGGAAGTGATTTCCTGAAGCACTAGTTCAGGATTTACATTTTAAAAATTAAAACTTACAGTGTGACACTATTCTACATTACAGGTCATTCTTTGATCACTCCATGCACAGTGCACTGCCTCTTGGAATATATTTGGCAACAAAATTCTGGATGTATGTGACGTGGTTCTTCTGGTTTTGGAATGATATCCTTTTTTGTGTACAGTAGTATTTTTGTTTATGTTCATAGTATGAAGAATTACTCAGCTATATCCTGCATATAACAGTAAGTAAACTAATAAAAATTATAAAAACGGAATCACCACTAAACATTGCTTTCTGTATTAATGGTAATTATTTTATTGTTTTGAAAATGTGCACGCTATTGATGTGCTTCAGTAAGTAGAAGATTTTCCTCAAAATTTACTTACAGTAGTCTGCAGAATTTCCTGTGCTTTACCAACTTCTTATGTAGAGGAAATGTTAGCAATTTTGTAGAATATTCTCTGGCTGTGAGGAGAAACAATGTAATTGACTGCATTTTCTCGACACTGTTCTGAAAAGCTGCTTCATGGTCTGTATCAGTTGCAGTGGAATTGATTTCATAGTTAGATATTTCTAAAAATTTTGGAAATTCCATTTTGTACAAACTTTAGATATATTTGATAGCTATATTTTCAGGTTTTTTTGAAAATACTAGACTTCAGATATTCAGCATATTGCCATATTTTAGTGGCTTTGATTGTTTCTCTAAATATGAATTTCCCTTACTCATGGAGGTAGAAATTGATTCAGAGTTCAGTGGGGAATGTTAGTTTTCCATGGCAAGGAAGTAGATTCAAATTTTTAAACAACTTTCTTGGGTACTGTAACTTCAGTAGCCAAGAAAACAAAGTAGAGATTTGATGTTTAATACAGTTCTTACAGTTGTAAATAATTGAAACGAATTTTATGAAGATGTTGGTTTGGCTTTTTTAGAAGCTGGTTTTCTTTTCATCCTGAAAGGAATTGCCATGAAACAGGATAGTAGCAGTGCTTTTGTTCTGGCATCTTCCTGACACGTTCTGCAAGCCTAACTAAATCAGCCATGTATTTTTGGGGTTGAGAATAGAGAGGAGACCCTGCTTCCATGCTACTTTTGGCTT
Organism: Cettia cetti; assembly: GCA_013401135.1. Classification (NCBI taxonomy): domain Eukaryota; kingdom Metazoa; phylum Chordata; class Aves; order Passeriformes; family Sylviidae; genus Cettia; species Cettia cetti. The sequence goes on along the minus strand of VZUI01000242.1, from coordinate 30,221 downwards.
CCATTCTGGCAGTGTTTGCAAAGATGCTGCTGTGAGTAGCAGTCCCATGCAACTGGAAATGGCTGTTACGGCATGTTTAATAAAGAAAGCAAACAGCTTGAAAATGAAAATCTGGCTGCAGTTAAGTAAAAAAAAAAGAATTATACCAATATTAGTGTGTCTTGAAACAGTTATTTAGAAATGCTGGTCCTACCACCAGTCTCTCTGTCTGGCTGGATTTTTTTATGTTTTACTCAAATTTAGTAGTGACTGCAGAATGAGAAAAGTAAGCAAAAATGAATATGAGAAAGATTTTTAAAAACAGTAGTCAGAAATAGCAGTTCATGTTAGCCAATGCTGTTACATGTTTTGGATTGCAAATGTTGAGGTACTGTGAAATGCTTTTCTGTGCTAATATAACATCAACTTGGACCTAATTTAAGAATGTGTCCAACTTTGATTGAAAGTCCTTGACTGCATTAAAACGGCTGTGCAGCCATTACATGATGGCCTGTATCTTGATGTAGAAAGCTGTCCCTTGAAGCTGGCAAATTGTGAGGTTTTAATTCTGAAGTTCATATTTCATTCATATTTCTTCCAACTTGCTTAGGTTTTTATTTCTCTTAGTCATGCTGATTAAATAGCTTGAAGTTTGGCTTTTTTTTCTGTCATAGAATGATCTTAGTTGTTGACTAGAAGTACAGACAATTACTCTGACAAAACCTGACTCAGAATGTCAAAATACTGTCCTGCTTCTGTCCCAAGCTGGTGTCTCACAACCTTTGCAATAGTCTTCTTGTACACATAAGTAGTGGTCTCAGACCCTCAGTTACTAATTGCTTTCATTACAGCTGACACAATTCTCTGTGTTTTAGAGACCAAGTGCTTGAAGCCATCTTCCTTTAATTGGTGATTTTTAATCGGAAGTCTTTTGGCGCAATACCGGCACGAGGGAAATGCAGTGACCACAACAGAGTCAGAGCGGGAAAAGAGAGTTTTTCTTTCAGCTTATAGAGATTTCTGGAAAAGAGACCACATTGGAAGACTGAGGTTCAACCTCTTCAATTCCACTGGTCTTCGAAAGTGTCCATCAGTTGTCCCTCCTACAGAAAAGAACGTAAACAAGATAGATGTTTACAAAAAACATTGCTTTGTTTACATGAGAATGTGTGAGAAAATTCTGACTCCAATCTTGAAGGCTGAAAAGCAGGGCAACAGTCTTTGTAGTAAGATGCCAAATTCTTTCTTCTGGAAAATAGCCCTGTAGCTTTATTGCAAAGAGGAAATTGCATGCCTCCTCTATTTTTATAGCATGAGGCACAGGACTGCGGTTGGATAAAGAATTCTTGTATTTTTACATCTTCATATGACTGCTTACAGCAGACTAGAGTTCTACTTTCTACTTTGTAGTGTTCAAGTGATAAAACCTGTCCTGGTAGTTTTCACAAATTCTGACTGACTTGTGCTTTGGGAAGAGAACTTTTAACCTTAAACAACAGCTATCAGGAATTGCCTTATTGGAACTTTATATTATAAATAATATAAAGATCTTAATTGCTGCAAGTGCAACTTTAGGATTTAGGTGTTTGGTAGGAATTTTTTCTTGTAAATGTGTTGAAGGTGTCTGGAAGATCATCAACTATTGTGTGTTTAATCCTAATGGGACAGAAAAGGGCAGTTAATGCAATATATCATGAAAAGAAAACCAAGGATTTGCAGTGTGTTTTCTTGAATTTAAGGGTGGTCTCATGAAAAATAGCTCTCTAAATTCAAAGGTTTAATGATGTGTCTTTCAAAAAGCCAATATTGAAAATGCACTGAATTTTTTGTAAATATTTCCATTCTATTGGATTTTTCTCAGCAGCTTCTGAGTTTGGTGTATTTGATAAAGTAGAAATCCTATTCTTGCAGGGCATGAGGAATATGATCTGTGTATTTTTGAGTCTATATATGAGTTTTGGTCCTGTGCCTCCCTGCCACTGTTTTGCTTCATCCCTGTAACTATATTTTTGCCTGTAACAAAGGATAGTTATATCTTGCTCCATTAATGTATTCTAGTTTTCTACTGTTTGCAGAGGAGGAGCAAAAATGCCCTCAAAAATCCTACACACTAGTCACTATGTTTTAATTTAGTTTTATTTTTAAAAGAAAAAAAATTAAAATTACACTTTTAATAATGCGAGACTAGATTTACACATTTCATTCTTTTTCATTAGTATTTATTGGTAGAATATTCTCTCGTGTCCTGTAAATGTCCTACCAAGATTATATCTCAGTTGTTTTCAGTTCCAGCTGAACAAATACTGCTTGTTATGTCAAAGGGTTCTCACACTGCTCTGTTTTTCTAAGATGTCAATTTGCTGTAACTCAAAATATTCACAGTATTTTTTTTTTTTTGTTTCTTCTGTTTCCATTTGGTGCAAATGGGAGTGTGCAGTTTTAATTAAGCAAGCTTTTACGGCTATCTCATCCTATTTGCAATGCTGAGATTATGAGATTATGTAACGCAATTTGTATATTTTTAAATAATTTATCATTGACTAATACTGTATTGATTATCTAATTTGAAATATACCTCACCAGATGATGGGGTCTAGGTTAAAGAAAACAAACATTGCACACTTTTTGAATTAGGGATCATTTTAAAACTTGGTGTAAGAGAATTCATGATGATTTTCATTCTTTCACAAAGCTGATACAATTGCATAGGATTCAAAAAACTATAACAAGCTAACTGGTACAGTTAAGCAGTTTAAAAAAAATTATTACCAAAATTAGTTTCAGGAAAAAAGCAAAAAGCCTTCATGCAGAAAAAAAGAAGTCAGCAGCCATATTTCTATAGGAACCAAAGACCCCAAAAATCCAAACTCTGGACCTAGCTGTCCAGAACCTCTGTTCCCATGTCTAAATACTTTTTCTAAAGTTAAAAAAAAAAAAAAAAAATTAAAAAAAAATCTGGGGTGGAGGAGATAGGCTAACTGGATTGGGATTCTTTTATGTCAGATAGAAATGGAGCTAAACGGCTTTTGCAGAGCTTCAGTTAATTACAAGCTGATTTTGTCTAATAAATTTGCCTAATCAAATGAGGCTTCTCATGTAGCTATCTGCTGTTACCTGCCTGGACTCCTAAATCCAGTCATACAGCTGTTACGAATCAGGGATTTGGAGCATCTTTCTTACAAGGAAATGCTGAGGGAATTGTGCCTGTTGAGACTCAAGAAGAGATGACTGAGAGGGGACATCATCAAGGTCGATAAGAATCTGAAGGGAAGGTGTCAGAGGATGTTTCCAGGCTCTTTCTAATTGTGCTAAGCAATAGGACAAGAGGCGATGGGCAGAAACTGATGCACGGCAAGTTCCACCTGAATGTGTAAAGGAGCTTCTTTACTGTGAGGGTGAGCATGCACTGGAACAGATTGCCCAGGGAGGTTCTGGAGTCTCCCCTCACTGGAGGTATTCCAGAACTGTCGGGGCACAGTCCTGTGCTGTGTGTTCTGGTATGACCCTGCTTGAGCAGGGATGTTGGACCAGATGACCCCACTGTGGTCTCTTCCAGCCTGACCCATTCTGTGATGCTGTGATTCTCTGAATTGGCAGGTTTATTAGCATATATTTGAACTCTCACATCTTACACTGGCTGCAGTTTTTTCTGTGTAGGAGGAAAGGATTTTTGGTTAGTGAAAGGGATACATTTGGGTCTATAATGTGCATTTTGGCTTGATTTAGACTTGTATGATGCCTTATAGCAGGAAGCTGCATGTATTTGGGGCCTTTTAAATAGACTACAGTTCACGATGAAAAATTAATTTATCCAATGTTTACCTGGCTCAGGGGTTGTGTGGTGCTTGTTTGGTTTTAATTATTTTTTTAATGAGATTACCTTTTCTGTTCCAATTCCTGGAATAATTTTCAGTGTCTTGTTCAAGTAATTAAAGGATATTAATCAGGACTAAAAGTAGGAAGTGTTTTGTGGGTGTTTCTACTTTGTCTCTCAATGAAAACCAGGGAAACTGCATAAAAGAAGAGGAAATTGGTGGCAAGGCAGGAGGTGTGAATGCCTGGTATGTTATGCATTTTGCAGCCCTTAATATAGAAATGTACTTTCTCCTTGTGTAGGTGTAAATGAGGATGTTAACACAAAACGAGACACTCTCTCTGGAGAACCAATTCCCTACTCTGAAGCTATTATAAACCAACAAGGGTTTCTTACATATGAAGAGTTTTGAGAAATGTCTGGGATACAAGTTAAGATCTCTTTCAAAGTAAACTTCAGAGGAGAGTTCAGCATGATTTTACATACCTCTAGTTGTGGGCATCTGTATTGAAATTTAAACACTTTTCATAGCCAGTAACAAAAAATAGCTACTTGTATGGCTCTGTTTCTCTTACATAGTTTAAATATCTTGATGCTGAAGATAAATTGGACTTTTTTTTTTCCTTCCTGATGTCTGTGAAGGCATACTGCATGATTTAGAAGTGGGTGAGATGAATCCTACAGCTGAAGTTGTTTATCTACATCACATGCTGGAAATACCCTGCAGAAGAAAAATTTTCATGTAGTCTCCCAGCTGCAGCACAGAAGTCCCTTATCTGCCACAATTTACACTGTCAGCATTGCACTCATCTGCCACCACCGTGATAAAAGGAGAGGGAAAACAGGCTCTGTAGGGCATCTCTTGTGGTCCCTCTACATTTGAGGGAGTAAACTGAGGGAGGAGTAAGTTGAGACAATGGACAGCTGCTTTGTTACAGTTTTAAGTTAGTAGAAACAAATTTAAGTTAGTAGAAAAGCAATTCCAAAGCATTATGGTTATAAAAACCCTCTTAGTCTTTTCTCACTTCTTCCTTATAAGTCTAGACATGACGTATGGTATTTAGAAATGGGTCATAAAATTGGTTCCAGTTGTCCCTTTATTGTTTGTAATGGTTGTGTGATTAAGGTACATTTAATGGAAAACCAGTTTTCACTGTTGTAAAAAACCCAGCGATTATTTTAGTATTCTAAAGAAAATGAAATCTCTCTCTAGCTGAGCAATTCAGTTGCACCAGCTTATTCTTGGCAGCAGGTAGCTTTAGAAAAAAAATAGGAAGAAGTTGGATTGTGTGAATTTTGAAGTCAGAGCTTTTAATCTCTAATGTATAAAATAGAACCATGAATGTTTAGGTTATAGTATAGCTGATGTTTTTTCCCCTGTTATGAACTTGCAGGAAACATCCTATTACTGGAAATATTAATTGCCTTTAGTGAGCTGATACTAACATTATACTATATGAGATACATTATTAAAATTTTAATTTAACTTGCCAATATTTTTTTATTAGAAATTCACACCCAATTCCTTGCCCCAGCAGGAGAAGGACAAAAATTATTTGGGATACCCTTCACATGAACAATGAGACTTCCTTGGTATTTCAGAAGTCAAAAAGGAGCCTACTTGTATTTGTTTGCGTTTCAGGGTTCTTTTGCATCACAAGTTATTTAGATCTGAATGTATCTAAGTTACTCAAAGTGTAGTGTAATTTGGGTGCATAGTGCTTTCTGCCTGAGTACTGGGTGTCTTTTTTGTTTGGATAATGCTTCTGACACCCCAGATTTGTCAACTGTGGCATCTTCTTGCAGTTATAACTGGCAACTGACAGCAGGTGTCTTTAGTCAGTTTTGTTAGACCTTTTGTTTATGAGAATAAATAATTTTCCTTTTGTGGAATAGAAACATCTGAAGTATTTGGTTTTTCAACATCACTGCTAAAAATATTTTCATTCTCTTAAGAAATGTCAAGTACTGTAAGACTAGCATGTTACATGGCAAGACGTTGAATGCAGGAAATGTATTTTAAAACAAATGGTTATTTTCTGTCTCTATGGTAAGTGATTTTATAAACAGTAAGAATAATAAATCCTGTGGTTTTTAAAGTATTAGACATATTAGTATGTTAAAAATAACTTTTGGTGATGCAAAATGTGTGCATTGCCTTATTACTGGACCAGGTTTCAGACACTACCTTTCTTGGAGATAAATGGTGTTGGGGCATGAATGCCATTCTACAGTGGCCATTGCAGCAAAATTCCTTCTATGGGTAGAAACAGCCTGTCCTGTGATATCACAGGAATGTCAAGCCACTGAAGACATAGGCAATCAAATGTCTGTCTTATAAATAGAGCTCCAAAGTGTTTATTCTGAAAACAGGAAATAGTTATTAAAAAGATAAATTTCATGGGATTTAATTTAATTAAAAAGGAAAACAGTTACAAAAACTGAACTATTATTATTCATCCTTTAGCAGGATAAATGCTTTAGAAATACCTCCTGGAATAGACCATTCTTAAAAGTAAGTTTTGAAGGTCGAGCAATGAAAAATGCTGAGTACCAAGCTAGTTCTTACAGCAGTGCTGAGTTATAGTAATTCTGAAGACAGTGACTTGAGGGCATTAGTGAAACTTGAATTTAGTTAAATTTTGTTTGAGAATTCTCAGTGAGAATGTTAAGACGAAATTCAGTTTTATGCTTGAGATTCCTTGACTGTAAACACATCTCAATTTTTTCTTTATACATCTTCCATTCCTTGCTAATAGCGTTGCACTTTTCTACAATTTTGGAAAATCCTGGAAATCTGATCCAGGAATCATCAAAGCCACGGAAGAACAAAAGAAAAAGGTAAAGCCAAGAGATATGAACTTCTTCAACATCAGAGTAGTTAGTTTACTGTTCAGTACATTGCATTTCAATAAGTTGTTTAACAAAAGGTTTAAAATGTTGAAAAGACTTCCAGATATTTTTTTTAACATGTGGAATGCATTTCAAGTCTAAACTGGTGCAAAATTGCATATTGGTCATTTTGAGTTGCAAAATAAAATCCTGAAATTATAACTTGAATTTTCAATTTTAAGAGCTTGAAAAGCTGTTAAGGGAAAAAGAAAGCACGAAGTTTCAGACTTTTGCCATACTGAAACAAATAGTCCATTATGGGAAAAGTGTTAGTTAATTTTATGAAAACTTTCCAGACTTTAAAGCACCTATAATTTTCTTTATCCTTGTATCTAAAAGTATTAGACTGACAAACATTTTGAGACTAAAACAGCCAAAAACCCAGGTGGTTTGGGGTGGGCTTTTATTTTGGCATAAATGTCAGAGAAAATATAGGTGATCTAATGATATCTAAGACATTGTATCATTATTAGCATTCATATTTTTGTTTTAAATTAAGTGCATTGTTCTCTGCAACCAAACTGAGCATTGAATAAGCCAAAATTATACAAGCAGCAAAAGCATTTTGTTTTAAGTTTCCTAGAAGCCAACATTCCACCTAAAATGAACTTCAAGCTTCTACTTCATGGTTGTTTGTGAAAAGACCTGTGTGGATCAAGATCAGACCACTTGCAGTTATGTCCTTATGTAGGAATGAAAATATAATAACTGTTAAAAGGATGAAATAATTTTTGTATTCTGCAATAGGTTATAGCTGAGTTCTTATGTCCAGATTTGAATTTACTCTGAAAATTACGTTTCTGTTATTGCCACTTTGCCAAAGTAAATTTCCAACTAAATTCTCCTCCTTCAGCTGGACTAAATTAAGAAGAACAGTCAGCCACAACACTGTGGATTGGACACAGCAAATTGCATAAATATGCAGTTTATTTGATCTACTTGCTTAAGTAGGCAAGTGTGGTTCAAAAGCCTTGTTGAACTAGGTAGGAATTGCAAAATGCAATTTCTTGAAGCAGATGCATATGGCTGTGAATGTTTTGGATTTTTTACATGGTAGCTAACTACATGGTAAAATGTTCTTTTACCAGGAGTATGAACCACTGTAGGATGCGTGTTACCTTCATGCAGTGCAGCACTTCCTAATATTTTCAGAATTTGTCTTCAAGTGTTTAATGCTGAGTTAGCCTTTAGCTTTGAAATAACTAAGAAAATTCTTTTCATTTCAGATGACCAGGTTAAATATGTTTAGAAATGTGTAATAAACAACAATTTCAGATGTTTGTTGTTTTAATACGTGATGTCCTTTCTTTTGTGTTACCGAATAACCTAGGTCACTCTTAAAGCAAGTGAAGGAATAAGTAAATAAAATTTTCCTATAGGTTGCAAGCATACAAGGTAGACAAAGGTTTACAAAGCACAGTGATGTGAATCTAACTGAAGTAACCCTGGATCTGCACAAGACTTATGTTTAAAAGTGATTCATCTGCTTTTGTTCACTCCTGTTCTCCTGAGGTTTGGGATTTTGCTTGTGGACAATGCTGAACTCCAGTGTTGAGTGCCAGACCATGCACATTCTTTTCTGCATCCTTTCGTTAGTCTGTAGCATATTGTTATACTCCCACTGAAATCAGAGGGACTAATTATGAAATTGTTCAGAGTATCAAAAGTCACACCAGCAGCATTGGAATCACAGTAGGTGACTAGGAGTAAGTATAAAATAGCATTAATTTAGAATTAAATATGCATATTAGTTAAATAAAGTAGATTCAAAATCCGTTTCATCAGAATTGAATTTGTTCCTGTGTGTAGAAAGAACCCAAAATAAAGGGCTCACAGCCACAGATTTGAAAATGCTTGTCACCATTTGTTATATGCTAAATTCTAATTTTTATTTTTCCTGCAGACAATAGTAGAACTTGCAGAGACAGGAAGTCTGGACCTCAGTATATTCTGCAGTACCTGCTTGGTAGTATATTTTTTAATCAATTTCACCTTTCATTTTCTTCCTTTAATGCTAAGCCAAAATTAGTGTTCCTGTAATTAATACATATTCAACCTTATTACTGCAGTTCCTAAGTCAGAATTTATTTGTACTATTTAATCTAAGCAGTGTTTTCAATACATTATATATACACAAAAAAAAAAAGCAACAGTGAGAGGAAAAAAATTACCACTGTGGAAAAAACTTGCCAGTGTCAAAATTCAGGTATCTAGCATGTCTACCCCGTTGATTATTATACACCTAGTGAGTCATAAAAATCACACTTGACATTCCACTACCTCTGTAACTTGCAGTAAAATTATGTTGTGCTTCTAGTAAAATGTGTTTCTGTATCTGGCAATAGTCGGGGGGGGAGGGGGGGCAAAAATCTTAATTTTTGTAAAGCAAATATAATGTGCTTTTTCTTTACAAGTTAATTAGCAAATACAAAATGTTCACATATCAGTGTTAGCACTGCAAAGCTGTGATGTATGTAGAACATTAATGATGTTTGTATCTCCAAATTTGGAGCTGGAAAATTAAATACAAATGTGGCACCTTAAAAATTAGGTGTGTGTATATACATATATATCTCAGACCACTTCTCTCAAGACATAACCTTTCAAGAAAAATTTTTGGGAGTAATTCAGCATTTTAAGTTCCATCAAGTTCTGCTTGTTGAGTCATATTTCTGTCTTTAGAAAATAACCTGAAAAGTTTATTTTAGATCCCAGTTATGAGTGGTACAGAAATCATGGAACTCAAGCTCATTCTGTATTATCATTGTTAAAAGCTGAAACGAAACTGGTTGCTATGCAAAGCTCAGTAGCTGGAGGTAATAGAAGAACTTTGTATGAAAAAAATAATTCTCTGTATAAGAAAAATAATGTGAAAATCATTTCAGTGCAGTTGTAAGGATGTTTGTGTTAAACAGTGTGTAGATTAAGCTAAATAGCTAGGATTGCCTTAAGAATTAGTTTCAAGTTTGAAGTTCTCTAAGGATTAGCAATAGCAGAATCAGTTGACAGTTAAATTGAGGGTTTGTGTTTTCTTCTATTTAAAATATATCAAGGTAACTTTAACTTGCTTTTCTAAACAAACGTTTATTATCCTTGACAGATACGGAAGCCAGTGAGGTCCAAACACTGCGGTGTTTGCAATCGATGTATAGCCAAGTTTGATCACCACTGCCCGTGGGTGGGAAACTGTGTAGGTGAGTCATTTGCTAAAATGCTCTGCAAGGTTTTGCTCTTCTCATTTCACAGCGGAAGTGACTTGGCTTCTTAAGAAAAGCTTTTCAATATTGACCTTAATTCTTTTTCTATATGTGATTCTCTGCATTATTCTCATTTGTATTGTCTGTTGTCTACCCTTCCTCAAAATTGTTCTGTTTCTAATTCAGTTTGCTATATACATACTTTTATTGACATAAAATTTAGTAATGCAATTATGCAAAGCTTAACTGCTGAAAAGGCATGTGCCAATTCCACAACTGATTATTATTCATTACATAAGATGAAAATTTTCATTTTGACCAATAATATTCAGAAACTTATTGGTAAAGTATTCGTATTTAAAATTATGATTATAGAAGTTAGATACAGAATGACTTCCTATTGAGGTATTCTCTTTTCGACCATCCAAGTTGTCTTTTGTTCTCCCCAGTGATTATGAAATGAATGGATATAGAACAGAAATAAAGTCTCTAAATGCTGCTATTCTCAGTCATACTTTTTGAGAAACTTATTTGAAAACCAGTATTATTATCTCAGCTAGGAAATGAGTGCAGTTGCTTCACGTGTTTAATTTTTTAGGACGCAAGCAGAGGTAACTTTAATCTTGGGGAGGAATTAAGACCTGAGTTCACTGACAGTCGACAGTTCATAAGTGCTTAATTGTAGTCCTTTCAAATAGGTATAATAATGAATAATCAGTGTAGTTTGGTCTGAAAGTCAAGAAAAAAATAGTCAATCCTGGCATTTAAATTGTAATAGAACATCTCTAAAGTCTCATTGAGATCAACTTATATCACCCCTTTCTGTTTTATTTTCCCTGCGGACATTTTTAGTTTATATTTTAGGTGTTTTGCAATGAAAAACTAGGACATTTTTAATTCAGACAGAGGAGCATGGGTTCAGGTTTTGCAAGAGTATTGAGGAGTACATGTTAATGGGACAGAAAGATCTAGTATTTTAATCAGTAAATGGAAAAAAACCCCAAAAAACAAATGGGGGAGAAAAGAACTTATTTGTGTGTATTGAGAGAGTCTGTGGGTGATGGGATTAGGGTAGGTGGAGGAAATGGTTTTTAAGTAACAGTGATGATGGAAAAATAGAATCTGTCTTTTAGTGGTGGTGTCCAGAGTGGGGTAACTGGAGGTAAATGTACACATTAGGACCCTTGGAAGTATGCTGGGAAAAAGCATTAGAAATCACAGTATGGGACCTGGAGCTGAACCAGAGGGAGTGATGGTCTGAACAACCTTATATGGCTTCTCTGTCTCAGATTGGTATGTGGTCAGTCACTCTAACATGGAATTGCAAAACAGAATCCATTCTTAAAACAGCATTTGTAGTACGTTTGCCAAAAAGGGAAACATGAGTCATGCCTTTCTGAAAAGGTGGAATTTGGATGTGTGTGGAATGTGTCAAAAGGATAAGAATGTTGCTAAAAATAGGACTGAGGAATCTTGTAAGTGTTTACAGACACTCTAAAGTCCTTTGGGGATAAAACTTGGCCCATAAAGAGACTTAGAATATTTTTACCATTTTGAAGAGATTGACAAAAAGTGGAGACTATTTGAAAAATAAATGAATTAGCAACTAGGTCAAATTGTTTTCCTCGAGATTTTAGTTAAAGTACAGCAAGCAAGTCTCCAGAAGTGATGATATTTATCTTCTAAATGGAGTATCAAAATACCATTATGGTTTTTTACAGTTATTTTTTTTATTTAAACTACAGAAGATGACTCTATTCCTGCCAGTCCAGGAGGCAGCTGTAGAGCACTGTACTGTGTTTTGCCTAATCTTATTCAAAATACAGTTTCTCCAGTTTCTTTTTCCACATTTTTTTTTTAATTACAATCAAGATTGTACTATTTCATTTATAGTTTTAAATGCTACACCCATGTTTTTACCTCACATGTATGGATTTCCTGTTAGGCAAAATTTGGTTTAGCATCATTAAAGATGTTGCTGAAAGAAGCATCCCATTGGATGCCTCTCAGATGGACTTCTAGGCCACTGTGTTCTTTATAGAATGTCTTTTATGAAACTTAACAGTTCTGAAATTTAGAATACAAATGAAAGTGATACCTTAGGGACATTCCCAACACTTTCTCATATGCCCTTAGGTGATTGAAGGCAGTATTACTACATAATTCTGGGTTTTTCAGGAACTTGTTTGATTTTCAAGCAAGTGTCTTATGTTTAGTCTAGCTTGTGTTCTATGTATGTTTTTCCTCATCTCTTATTTATACACTCTTTCAGCTCAATTGCTAAAAGCACTTGATTATTTTCTGCCTCCAGAGGATGCTCTTGTTTTGGTAGGGAAAACATTTGACATAATAAAGAAGTAAATGCTGTGCTGGTAAATGATGACAGCCAAGTCTTTTGTAGCCCATTATCATCTCAGTGGGTTTAGTTTACAGCCTGGAGCTGTTGGAAGGTTGCAATACTGGACATATTTTACAAACAGAGGAATGGCTGAGTGCTCCAGAATTATGATGTACTCTCATAAGAGGCATATTTTTAGCTCTACTACTATTAAAAATAGATCAGTCTTTTAGTAACTTAATTTTCTAGCATTAGAATTCTGTCTAAAGCAGAGTAATTTTTATCCCATTCATTGTTATAGCTAGGTTCTTAGGCCTTGTCTGTTCAGTTGCAGGTATTTGTTTTACAAGTTTTACTAGCTGTTTTATTTTTAGCTAGCTTTATCAAGCATCCAGACGTAACACCTGAGTTATCTTATTATCAAGGAAGGTTGTATATTTGTTCATATTTCTGTTATTTTTAAAAAGTGAACTCTGCAGTTTGGTGGTTTTTCAGTGGCTTTCCAAAAAATACTTACTCATGTGTAATTCCTGGCTGTTAAGGGCTGTGCAACAGCTGTCACCAACATTGCTCTAAATATTGTCTGTCAATAATTTTATTAGTTCATGAAAGAGATTACAAATGAATTAGTGAATTGCAGTTGTAATGTGACAAAAAATTAAAGAAAAGTTGCTTTGTTGTCTGAGAAATAAAAGAAAAATCATAAGTAAACCAGCTAATTTCACTGTCTTGAGATTATAGTGGCTTAATATTGCAGAGTAATGTTTCTATGTACAGTAATAAGCAGTACTTCTAAGCATGCAATTAGACTTTCTGGTGTGATGTTGTCTTTCTGCTGCTGAAAGTGTAGTAATTTGGTCCCTGTTGTGCAACTTTAGGAGCAGGGAACCATCGCTATTTTATGGGCTACCTGTTCTTCCTGCTTTTTATGATATGCTGGATGATCTATGGATGTATCTCTTGTGAGTAAATGTGATTTTTTTTTGTCTTTTTTTTTCAATTGCTTTTAAATACTTTACCTCCTTGTATAGATTTTTATAGATCTTTGCCTTATCAGAGTTTGGGGTATTTTTATACTGGCATTTAACTACACATTAATATTTGATTCTATTGGGTATTTTAATTTGGAAGATGTTTTTCTTGTCCTAGATCTTTTCTTTCTTCACAGACAAGTATGTGCGTATGTCATGAGTTCAAGGAGTTGGGAAAGAAAGAGAGAGCAAGTAAAGCTCTTCAACCACTTGTAATTTTCTTATTTAATTTAACACATTCTAATGTGGGCATTATATGTTGCTGTACAATAAACATACCTTAAATCTTCTCTTCCATATATTTTTTGGCTTTTTTTTTTTCTCTAGACTGGGGTTTCCACTGTGAGACAAGTTACACAAAGGATGGATTTTGGACCTACGTTACACAGATTGCCACCTGTTCTCCGTGGATGTTTTGGATGTTTCTAAACAGTGTGTTTCACTTCATGTGGGTGGCTGTGTTACTCATGTGTCAGATGTATCAGGTATGGAGCAGCACTTCATTCATAATGCTGTGTCTTGGGAGTAACATAAGAATATCAAATAGTTGTCATTTAAATTTTCCTGTTCATTGTGTTTAATCTCTCAGCCTTGCTGGCAAGTGTCTGCTGTCTCTCAGTATTAGGCATCATTCAGTTCTAATCCACGTGGCGCTTTTTTTTTGTGCAGGAGGTTAAAACACTTACCTCCTGCTTTCCATTTTCAGAATGACAAAAAGGCAAAAAAGACCAGAAAAAGGCAATAAAGATTAATACAGGATAAGAGCTGTGGGGCCACGTTACTAACAAAAAGGGAGTGATAGCTTAAAAGAGGATGCAGTAATTTCTTACATTGCTTCAGTGTGAGTTGAGGCCATATTATTGTACTGCAATCTGACCAAACCCAAGTTTTCTTTATTGTTTCTAAGGAAAGTCATACTGAAAAGCCTTGAAGTATGACTTATTATTAATGAACCATGAGACTTAATCTTTCCAGAGAGATTTCCTAGAAATAGAAATTATCCTCTAAAGCTTAGGTAAAACTTTCAGTAAGTTTAAGTTTTGTCCTCCATTTTTACAATATTTGTTACTTACAACATATATCCATTGCAAAATCGTATGGTTTGTTTGCTCCTGATAATTTCCTCAGGCAGAAACTTGTTTGTCAAAAGAAGGACTTTAAACCAGTACATTTGGTCCTTTTTCAGTCTGTCTCATGCAGTACTTGGTTGCATGTTTTTATGTGAGCTAAATTACTTATTCTTCCTGTCTTAAGATATCTTGCTTGGGTATCACAACAAATGAAAGGATGAATGCAAGAAGATACAAGCACTTTAAAGTTACAACCACGTCTATTGAAAGCCCATTCAAGTAAGTTTTGAAGCATATACAAATTTCTCATTTGTGTAGCCTTGCATACATTTGAATCATGTTGCTTGTTGAAACAGAACACACCTAAATACTTTAAGAGTATTTTCTCTTCTTGGAGTGCTGAATCTTGTCAGCTGTTTTGACAGTCACACGTTCTGTCCAGTTAAAGGAAGGGATGTTTTGTAGTGTAGGGATGCATAAACATAGAAAAGAATGCTTTCCAGCAGTGGTTGTATTTCACTGTAGAGTTGATGGGGAAATAAATATCCTCTTTATAAAGCAGATGCTCAAACCAGAGGTTATTGCTTACTGCAGCATGTCTATATTGACCTGGACATTCATTTCCATACTGGGCACTTTCTCCTGAGTGATACTTACTGTGCTGTTGAATTTGCTCTGTGCAGCAGCTCCTCTTTCTCTCTACTGTGAGAAAAGAGGCTTCGCTTTCTTCCTATTCATGAGGAAGAGCATGGCCAAAGCTATTTGTGGGGAAGGGAGCAGGATGTCCCAGGAACTGAAGTGAGTGTTTCATGGGTGAGAGCAAGCTGTTGCATACAGTTTTGGGCATCAGTATGTAAAAGAGTAGGTTGAGATTCTGGTTCCTGCAGTCATAAGGGTGCAAGATGAAAGATGGGGGCTCAGGGATGAAATAGCACTGAGATAGGAATACGGGGTCATGGAGCAGCTTGTGGAACCAAAACAGGACATAAATGAAGGTGTGAAGCTGGTATATGGATGGGTTGAGAGCATGTTACAAAAGGAGCTGGAAAAAGAAAAAAACACATCTAATCCTGCTGCATATGCTGTGTCTTCTGTGGGAGCTGCTGCTGTTTCTGGTGCCACACAGGGTAAAGGAGATAGGAGATGGGAATTGTGATCAGGAGCAGTCAGGATGGATTCATAAAATCCTATGCAGTGTGCTCTAGGACCATCCTGGTTGAACCAGGGACTCACTGTGGTCCCTTTCAACCTTGCCCATTCCATGTTTCTGTTATGTAGCAGATGGATTTCTGTGCTAGAATTTTGTGTGGTCTTTTTTTAATATCTCTCAATACAAAACTTGTAATGAGAAGCAGACAAGCATCTCTTTGTAGTTGCAGTGTTCCTACAGATTAGAATTGTGACGAAACCAGATAATTACTTTGCCTGGAAGACACAGGGTGGTGCACAGGATAGGAAAAAAGTGCTAGTTTGATCCCAAATTACTGTCACATTCACAAACCATTTTAACTGAAATAGCTGCTATTATAAAAATTATGCCTGAAAATAACACCAGCTGTCTGAAATAACTGACTTACCATCACCTGTCACGTGAATCATCGACATCAAATAGTTTAATCTCCTTTTTGCTTAGACCTGCTCTCACATACATCATTACATGAGCTTCTCTTCCAGAAAACTCTAATCTATTCGGCCCATGTCTAATTAAGTTTAAAACCCCCAGCATATTGGGAGTTTTTATGTAAGTTTCTTAAATATTTGACAGTTAATTGGTTCAGCCACAGAAAATGCTTGAATAGTTCATTTAATTCAGATAATGTTTTCTTAATATGTGTTGTCAAGGCACCTGGTTGGTCCTAGACCTGCAGCTGGTGAACCAGATATCAATAAATATGGAAATTATTCAAGGAAGACATTCTCTTTATGCCATTTTGTTTTGCATCCATCTGTACAATGCAACTCTCCTCTTAGAACGGAATCTGAACTACCAGGTTGTGCTAGATGATGGTGGACTGCTAAAAACATATTTTGGTAGGTAGTGGAAGAAAGGTGGTGTCTTATGCCCAAGGATCAAACATTCACCAGTCTGGTGACCACTTCTATTTCAGAACTTGCTCATTAACTTGCTGATCAAGTACAAGAATAATTTTGAATACAGTTGGTTTTCTGAAGTTAGGAACTTTAAGGGTAAAGAATCAGATTTGTAGGTAGGCAAAAGATGATGTACTTTGTTAGATGAGCTATGATACTGCTTGCTAACATGTGGGTTTTTTTTGTTTTTAGCCATGGATGTATAAGGAACATTATAGACTTCTTTGAATTCAGATGCTGTGGTCTTTTTCGGCCTGTTATTGTGGACTGGACAAGGCAGTATACAATAGAATACGACCAAACTTCAGGATCAGGCTACCAGCTAGTGTAGCACCACCTTCATCCTGTGAGCATATCATACTGAGTGGTGCCTGAAAAATTTTCTCTCTCTCTCTCCACTCCGCATCCCTTGAAGAGTAGCATGCTATGTGTAGGGCTGATGATGAATTATAAAGGTACCTTCTCTTCATCAGAGTTTTATTAACAAAAGTAAAAATGGACAGAATAAACTGCCAAACCTGATAAGGAAGAGGAGGAAGATCAAAAAGGGATTTTAACAGTTCTTAACATGGGAATTATTCATGACAACATATTCACAGTATTTGTTATCGGGTTTTTTATTTAAGGTCTTTCACAATGGAGCATGAGATTATTGAAGTATTGACATAAGTAGTTATATTGTGCTGAGCAGAAAAAATTGTATCCCAATATCAATAATTCCACTGAAACAAGAATCTAGAATATAAAACTAAATTTCATGATACAGAGTTCACTGATTGCTATGTTGTAGTTCTTGTAATGTGATTTTTTTAATACAGATTTTCTGTAGTAAGATGTACATTGAAAAATGTGCTTTTCAGTACTGTTATAAACATCCTATGGTGGGGATCCCCTGTAACATGTTAAGTTTTAGCAGTAGGGCACGTCAGGTAATGTTGAGTAAAACTATGTTGCCCACGTTTTTTAGTGATTGTTTTTGCCACCAGTTAGTGGTACAGCTAAATGCTTGTAATAACCCTGTTCTGAAATAATGTAGTCTGAAATAAACAACTGCGCCAATAAGGAAAGTTTTCTGTCAAAGTTAAAGGCCTGCTTAAATGCATGATACACCTGTAAAATTAGTTTACAGTATAAAATGTTCAGGGAAAAAAGTGGGGAAGAAATTATTATCATTGAAGTAATTGTATAAGCAACTTGCAAACTAGCAGTGTTTTAGTATTAGGCTTGGTCCTCATACAGTACCGTGTAGTGTATTTGGAAACATGCTGGAAGAGAAATTACATGGGGGGATACCACAGATCTGAAAGCAAACGTCTCAGTTATAAAAAGACAAGATTGTTTTAATTTGAATTGCAGAAGAACCCAAAGTTGCCTGAAATGCTTATTTCATTTGGATGTGAAATTATATAACCCAAACTTTTAATCAAAACAAGCGATTAAGAATCCCCATAACAGCACGTGCGCACAGAAAATGCAGAGCAGTGTTCTGAAGAAGATGGTGTACTGGCACGTGGAAATCGCCCTTAATTTCTATTTTTAAGTTCTCATGCTACAGATGTGTTTGGAAGGTAAGGAATGACCTGAAATTGCATTCCAAAGGGGCTTTTCTTGAATGTGATGCACTGATTTTTGTTATGGCGTTTTCATATACTCATAGTGAATTGTTCACTGCTTCCTTAACTATTGTTTACAGAGAGACTGAGAATCAGTTTAGTTCTATTCTAAGTGCTGTAGCAACCCTGTGGTTCGAGGAACCTGTGAGGGAAGTTTGGGGAGGGACCTGAAAGCAGATGTCTGAGACCAGTGTAAAGAATGTGTATCTGTATATAAATAATTTATCAAATAGTTTTTTCTCTGTGAGTGTGTGTTTAGTGTATTTAAAGCTGCTCATTTTCATTTTATTCAACCAAAAAAGTGTAGGAAGATATCTAATGAGCTTTTAGTGATGTTAAATATTGCTGTTAATAGGCATTATGCCCTGCAAATTCACTGCATGTTTGATGCTTGGCAAAATTAGCATTTTCTGTAATACGCAGATTACAGGTAATAAAGCAATCTAGTGGTATTCCCGGCCCTTGCCTTAGTAAGAGGAGCAGTGAAACTGTAAATAGTTGATGTTCAGTATTTGCAAGTAAACATTTTTTCTGTAGTTGTTCATTGATCTCAAGACATGCACTTAGTTTGCAAGTACCAGATATCAGGATTTACAGAAGTGCAGCATTAGAGTCCTTGAATGTTTAATACTGGAAAAATCAACATTGTCTTGGACACTTTTAACAGGAGGGGTTTGGGTATAGGGGTGGCAAGAAGCTTTGGCTACTGTTGTCAGACAAAATTTGTAATCCTAACAAAAACATGCTCTATTTCTGTGAAAACAATTGACTTCAGTTATTCTTTTTATTTTTTTCTAATCAGAAAAAAGCATGAAAGCTTTACACTACAGTTTGTTTTAATCACCAATGACGTTCTTCATATTTGTTCATTCATTTCTTTTTTCGGATTTTAGTTGGGGGTCGGTTGACTTGAGGAGCTTCAATACACTTTAATAAATATCAGCCAGCCACCAGAAGAGCAGTTCAGTGCACGATGCAAGTTTTGGTCATACTTGCCCTGCAGCGTTAACTGCCATGAATTGCATCATGCACTCCATGTCAAAAATGCTTGCAAAAGGAGAGCTGATCCTTGGTAGCACATAGCAAGTTCTGCACTATTTACATGTCAGTAACTCTCTGGTGACAGATTTGCTGAGACCTGCAGAATCTAAGCAATAGTAAGTAGTTGTGAAAATTAATATGCATATATGGATTTGGCATGTATGAAGTTTCCAGTGCAAAGTGTAACTTGAGTAACAATGAATTGTTGATGTGAAATCATAAAGCAAGCAGGGGGGAGCCAACTATGCAGCATTTTTCTGTCAAGTTATCAAACCGAAAATTCACTTGTTGAACCAAAACTGCATTGCTTCCGAAACTTAAGCTGATCCAGACCAACAGCAGATCAGACCAACGTACTCTGACATAGGTAGAATAAATAGGAATTTTGTCTTGGCCCTAAACATGTGCTGTTTCTTTGCAGGTTTTTGTATTCTTTGATGTCCACCAGATTTTTTTTTTCAATTAATGTGTAAAACAGCATCACTACATTTTAAGCTGTGGATTTTTTTGTATATTATTTATAACTGTGCCAAGTATTATTTTAATACTGTCGAGATCTTGATGTGTATTACATTGTGAACAAAAAAAAATCTGTAAAATGTTTAATAAACTAGCTCTCCTTACATAAATTAAATCTGTTAAATTTTGTAAGTTATTAATCAAATAAATATTGACTCTTAGATGCAGTGTTTGTATTGACTTGGGATGTGATTTCATACAGTGTAGTTTCTGCCCGGTTTCAGAAGCCTTTCTGGAAAGATGTACAGGTGTCTTACAGATGGCATGCACCCAAATCTTTACAGATGTGAAATTGTATGAGTTACTACACTGTTGTGGTAAATTACACCTTTGCACTACCAATTAAAGTTAGCATTCACTAATTAAATATTCCTGTATTTTGAGTGAAGCATGCTGGCAAGGTAACATTTCTTAGCGGAGAACTCCACCTAAAGAATATTTCACGTGGCTGATGTACTTACATAATGACATTTGAGGTATTCTAAGGGTCAGCCAGGCATTACATAGGGTAGGATATGTCACCAAGATGTGTGCTTCTGGGTGGTACTTGCAGGGGACAGACTACTTGGCTCCTCTGGTGGATGCCAAAGGTTAGTGCTTGAGTAGAAACAAGGTAACAATCCAAGTTCAAATTTAATCAGGATATTTATAACCAGCAGTATTTATTAAAGTGCATATCTAAAGGGAAGAAGAAAGTGTTTTCTACTGAGTCTTGGTTTGACATTGACATTTGGTGGTGATCTTCTCCCCTTCCCCAAGCTTTGTTCCTGGTGAGGCTGTATCCAGGCTGACCACCCCTTGGCTTGTCAGGGAAAGACCAGGGAAGACTTTTGACCTGTGCTGGAGATCCACGATTTGCAGTGCATCCACGATTTGCAGTGCTCCATCAGAGGAATTGCTGTGCTGAGTACTGATGATTTGAAAGCTGGTTCCTGGGTTTGGGGTTTATTTGGAAAGTAAGCCAGCCCTCTGCACCCTCCTTACACCTTGAAGAGAGTTCAGTGCCTTGCACCTCCCATTAGCTGCCTTTTAGCAAAATCAGTTTTTCTTGCTATGTAAGCAATGTTGATGGTATGAGGAGCAGGACCGAGAGTTTTTCCCTAGGTTTCCTAGGCTGTGCTGTTGCTTGCTGCCTTACTCCCACCTGAAATGTGCTGTTTCAGACTTACTGTTGTCTTTTTCAGCTCTAATCTTTCCTGCTCTGTGCACTGGACAAGTGCTTGGGTCACATTTTGAGCTGGCTTATTTTTCCTCCTGGCTACATGGTTCCTTTATAACCTGTACAAAATGCTCTTTGTGTATTATTTTGAGTAGTACATATTTTTCTGATTGGGCTTTTGGCTTGGACTGCTTCAGCGCCTCAGACCACGGTCATAGATGTTGCTTGAAACTGCTTTAGACCACGCTGACACACTTGCTTAATGTCTTGTTGCAGCATTCTCAGTCTTGAATGTGTTTCCATGCATTCAGTGTTGTGAAGGTTTCTTTTATCCCAAAAAAAGTATCAGCTTGCTTCCCAGGCCAGACAGGAGTTTCAAAGTTTTGGGTTTTTTTAACCTAACTTCTTAATCTGCAGCTGTCTCAGTGGAGTATTCCTGCGCAGTAAGTTCTGTGCATAACAGCACCTCAATACCAAAGCACACACAGCCCCCCAGAATATTATGGTGAAAATGGTTTGGTTTTCATTTTCTAGAACCTATGCCTGAGACAGGCAGCCATTAGGCACAGTTACCCCTTATCTGTCACTTCTGGAGCTGTGTGACCATACAGAGCAGTAGATGAAGATTTACTACTTGTGTGCAGTGAGCAGCTCATTGCCTCGCACACACAGATGATGGTGTGATACTGGAGGAGAGACATTTAGCTCGGAAGGCCATGACTGTGTATGTCCAGCTTTCAGCAGAGCCATGCATCAAATCCATAAAGCATTGCTCTTCCACCCCTGAAGTACCCAGCACTCCCCTCACTTTTACTGCTGACAAAGTAGGCAACAGGCACATTTAGAGTATATCAACAAGCAAAACTTTATTGAATTGTTACTCAGTATTAAAAGTGTTACAGTGTGATACACAAGGCAAGGAAAAAAAGCAGTGTGTGTGTCGGTTTTTAAAATCATCAGCTGAACACTACAGTAACTAGTATCTGTTTCACAGTAGTTAGTAACATTTAGGAAATGCTCTTGTTCCTTCTAGCAGGATCTCAGCAGAGCTGGAAGGCGTTTTTAGGCCCCTCACTGGGCATGAACAAGGGCACCTGCTCCCTGGCCATACCCAAATCCCTTGGGGCCAAAGTTCTTTGCGTAACAACCTGTGAGAAAGATGAACACACAGTAGCTGAGTCTTCTGGCACATTAATTAAGAACAGCACTGTCTAGGCTAAGCCTCTCAGCAGCTTCTCCTTAGTCACTAGAATATCCCCCTAGGAAGCAACATTAGAAACATTTTGTTAAGCTTCTTAACTAACAGGACTGAGCTCAGTAGCCAGGACTGTTTGGTCCATTAAGTTCCCAGGCCATTCTGTGAGATCAACTCACAGGTCGGTTCTGTGGCTTGGTATCTGTTAGGTCATTTGTTGCCATCAAACCACTGTGTGGATCAAGTTTATATCCACAGCCACTCAAGATGGCAGAGCAGGATGCTTGCTGGTTTGTTTCTTACTCTGGTCAGGCACAGGGCAAGGCTGCTGGTGTATTTCTCTGTATGTGATGTTTTACTTGATGCAGATATCAACTACATCAGCAGCTTCAGTAGTATCTCTTTCATTTTTTACTCTATTCCTATGACTTACTTACAGAGCACTTCCATGTGAACATGGGCCTGAAAGTTTCTTTTATCAGCAATATATTGACCATTTGTCCTTGTAAGACATTATCTTGAACCATAAACAAATGGTCTTTGCTTCTTTTCTCACCTTTACAATAGATTTCGCCCTCTTTTTCAGTCAGGGTTGTAGATTCTAGGCTTTTTCCACACTTGGCACATCGGAAGCAGTTCTTGTGCCATGGCTAGAGAAAAAATAAAAATAAAAAAGATAGTATTAATACACAGGATGCCCAAGTTGGTAAAAAACCACATTAACTGGAGATACCTGCATCACTGTTGATTAGAGACTGGTGCAATTAAAGCCAGCTGAAGTGCACCAGTAGCAAACAAGCATCTGCATTTCCATAAGCAGCACAAAGCCCCAGATTCCACCCAGCATCCTGCTCAGAGCAGCACTGAAAGGTTTGGGCTTGCTGTGATCAATTCAGAGCACTTGGCTCTCTGTGGAGACTGACATGCAGTTTTACATGATATTTTCAGAGACCACCCCCTCTTTGCTGAAACATTCAGCCTCCTTCCTCAAGATTGTTTCCTCTTCTGGGTGAGAGGGGCTTCTATAGTCTGCTTCAAGTCTCTAGCACGAGATGATATTAAATCTTCACCTCTGAAATCTAAGGTGATCAATCATCACCCTGCATTTCAAGTGCTTCTTTTTTAATTGATTGATTTGACTATTTCCGGTGCAAAGAAATGCAATTTTAAGGTAACTGCCCTGCAGTTGGTTCCCTGCTGGGACTGACGAAACACACCTTGCTCAATTTCAAGTCCACATAGCAGGTACAAAACAGCACATGCAGCTCCTTACCTTTCCAGCTCCTATTACTTTTTCTGCTGCATAAACAGAATCACCACACCTAGAGCATTTCTCTGTCCCTCCAAACTTCTGAGCAAACTTGGAAGGGTTGGGATTTGTGGTGGGCCGGTGAGGAGAAGGCGTGCTGAAAGAAACAGGACATTAGTTTTCTCTACTCCTTTACCAAATGATCTCTTGCTCTGCTTAGCAACATGAACAGACTAGCATCCAGCATGTGGTACAGAATGCAGTACTGCTGCAGAACTGGAGAAGTAAGTTACTATCAAGGCCATCCAATTACACTTGGTAGGGAGAAAAAGCCACAAAAAGAGAAAGGCCATGTTTTATAGGATAAAAAGAAGCTACTGTAAAAGCTGATTTCCTAAGAGCCTTCCCCTTTTCACTTAACTAGAAGAGCTGAACTCTATCAGGACATGGATTTTTCAGACAGTAAGCTACAAATAATTCTGGTAAGTTCCTGTCCACTTATTATAATCAGGAACCTGAATGGATCACTGAACCTGGATGGAGAGCATACATCATATAAACATTAAGCAGTAATTCGAGAACTTGCATGAAGCAAGTTGTGAGACATACCTCAGCTCCTTTCCACATGCTTTGCTTTACAGCAAGAACTCAATTAGACTAGGGATGTTTACTATTTAATGTGACTTTTGGTTTTGGCTATAATTAAGCACAAATGGTTCTTCATTTGCTATTCATTCTAGTCCCAGATTCTCAGCTGTCCAAATCCATCCTTGCAAGAACCTGTTGAACATTGCCATTTCCAGCTTATTCAGGAGAGCAATGTGAGACCCACAGTCACCTCTGTGAGCTCATGTAATGCCATCAGCAGCTCCATAATCCAACCCCCTATGGCTCATTCATAGGATGAGTGTGTCCTTGCTCACACTAACTCCTGTTTCTACTGTTCTGACTCACAGTCACCCGTGGGAGCTTTGTGCAATGCAGGTTCAATGCCCTGCATTCAACTAGACTGGGGTATTTTGCAGCATTTCTATTCCAAACATGAATATAAACAAAATCCAGCCTGAAAGACTCCTCTGAAAACAGCACTGAAGGACATGGGCCATGCACCCCTCAACTCAGTTCACTCACCTCTCAGGCTTGATGCCTAGTCTTTCTCCCCTGTCCATGTTCAGCGTGCCTGCCCCTTGGCCATATCCATAACCTTTTGGGCCATACTTTTTCCCATAGCAAGATTTGCAGTAAACTTCAGCATCGTGAATTGCTACAGTTGTGCTGTCCAAGTTTTTCCGGCAGACCACTGGAGGTTAAAAAAAAAAAGTTAAACTGCCTTAAGGGACTGTTTCCATCAGTACACATAGTAAACCAAAAATCAAGTGAGAAGTGATGTTATGGGTTTCCCTGTCCAAAATTCTTCCCATTAGGCTATGGGACCACCAGAGATTAGAGGGAGCAAGTTGCTGCTTGAATTTGTGAATTATGGGCTCTATTCCCTCCCACCTCTTCATAACTGTGACATTTAAAGCCTGGAAACTTGCTGTGGTTTCATGAACGAGGCTGCTCAGAAACCCAGAGAGGGCAGTCAGCAGTTTCCCTTGACAGATGCCATACAGCATGAAGCAAAAGCCTATCAGTACAGAAGAGCCTGTCCTGCCCTTTTGGCCAGGGTTGAGCTGGGGAAAAAAACCAAACCTTCAAGGTTTCCCCGTGCCCCCCACCTCAGCAGTGCTTCAGGGCAGAGCTGAGGCTGGTTCACAGCTGTCACCAGAGAGGCTGTAATTTTCTGGCATTCCAACACTGTCCTTCAGCACAATGCAAGCCCTCTACTCAAGGTTACAGTAGAAGGGAGAACTATTTCCTTCTTAAACCTCCTTTTGTACACCAACTGGCACGCTCTTTCCATCTGCAACAGCATTATGCCCGTGAAAAAGAATTTAGGGAGAAAAAAACGCCCAAATGAACTTTTTGTTTAAAGATTTTAATGTCTTCAAAGGACAGGGTGACTTTTGCTTATGGCAATCATTAGCCCAAGGTTCTTTTTATAAGAAACTAATATCCAGTAAGTAAATCAATTAATGCATGTTTGTTAAGTGTATGGACTTTACCCCAACAGAAGTATGCACTAAGGAAAACCATGTAGTCAGACACACTAGATCCATTGTTTGACTGTAAGTTCCAGCTTTCTTTTAATAGTAACTCCCATAAAAGGCTGAAAATTAGGCAGCCAAGGCATCTAATCTTTTTTTTTTTTTTTTTTTTTTTTTTTTTTTTTTTTTTTTTGTGACAACTGTAGAGCTCAAGGAAAGGAGCGTAGGTGTGCGGAGGCTCTCAAGGCCAGCACAGCACACCAAGGTTAGGCAGCAGACTTAACAGCAAACTTCTTAGAGGGGCCCAGCTGTAACTGCAGCCAATGTAAGAAGGCTAACCCCTAGCTCTGCCCATATATATTAATCACCAACAAGTGGGGCAAAACAGTACCTCACATTTGCAATAAGGTAAAATTCTCTGATTCAGACAGAGAGGCTGTCTGCTTGCAAAGTAGGAGCCTCTGATTCACAGGGACCCTTTGTTCCCTTCATCGAAGCAGAGGTATTTTCAGCAGAGAAAGCGATTTTCAATGCCTCACTGGGCTTGTTGGTTGGACTGGAAAATAATGCTTTGGACTCCTTTCATCTGAAATAAACCACAGGCCCCTGTGCCAAGAAAGTTTAGGCTTTTGGCTGTACTAAAGCATCAACAACTCAGCCGTGCTCGTGCGCACTGCGGTCCTGCTCCGCAGAGGACTCCAGGGCAGCAGTCTGATAACTGTTCCTTCAGCTTCTGCCAGCTCCAGGACCACAGGGAGAAGACCAGCCGAGCTCAGATCAGCCACTGGGCTTCCTCCTCTGCATGAGCAACACTTAAGCCAGGTTACCAACCTCAGGATCCCTCAGACTCCTGAGGAAAAAGTTGGCAAGAGTGCAAATGTGCTCTGCTCTGAGACGTACATCCCACCCCCTGATATGATAAAACCTCTCCAGGAAGTGAGCTCTCCCCTCGGGACTGTAAAGCCCAGGAAGCACATGGGGAAGCAGGAATCAACCCCAACACATGATGGACAAAGTCACCTCTGGCCACTGCCATCCCCAGGGCATCACAGGGACCAGCTGAGTCTGGGACACTTCCTGTGGACCAGCCCCTTGCTGCTGTGACGCCACAGTTATGCCAGGAGAGATTTTGGAGAATACTTACTGCAGAGGAAGCAGCACCGGTGGAAGCTCCTCCCATCGCACTGCACTTCCTCAGCATGGTAG
This sequence comes from Cettia cetti, assembly GCA_013401135.1. Taxonomy (NCBI): domain Eukaryota; kingdom Metazoa; phylum Chordata; class Aves; order Passeriformes; family Sylviidae; genus Cettia; species Cettia cetti. Next base: position 3,740 of record VZUI01000242.1, on the reverse strand, counting down.
ACGGTGCGGCCGCAAGCACCGCATTTGTTGCCACCTCCCCAGTTCGGCATGGTGGTTCTGTGTGCCCAGCCAGGCAGGAAGGAGAAGGGGAGAGGGTTGTTAAACACAGTGTCCGCCACCACCCTTGCCCCAGGACAGATGGGGTTACAGGCTTCTTTGAACCAGATCTGTGAAGTTTTAATTGCAACCCTGCGATTTCATCAACTGTTTAAAAACGTGACCTTCCACTGCGTGCAAAGTTTTTGGGAACAGTTCAACTTCCCAGCTCTTCCGATGCCAGACCGGACTTAAAGGCTTAGGCGGGCTCTCTACGGCTATTTGTAAAAGCAGATGAACTGGCAAGGGGAACAGAGACCACTGCTGCTGAACAGCAAGAAAAACAGAGACAAAGTCTTCATAAGCCATGTCCTCTGTCCTTGCCTGAGGATTTTCAAAGTTACATAAATTGAATATGCACAAATTACAGTTTCATGCACAAGAGCTTTACTGTACCTGGAACGAATGCCCCCCCACCCCAGTGGGTATAATTTCAGTTTCTATGCTTCATTAATGCTGGGCCTCTTGTCTTAATACGAGCAAACCAGTTGTGCCAACAACGACATTTTGTTTTACTGCAGGGCCTGTCATTTGGGATGTGGTACAAGCCAAAGTTCACTTCACTGGAAAAAAAACTTATTAGGGTTGTAGGAATGTTCTGAACTCCTTTGAGATCACATTGCACTTCGGAGGAATTTAAGGGGAATTATTTTCCAGGGACTCCACCACTGTTACATGAACTGCACCTTTACCAAGCAGGTGTATCAACCAAACCCAACTGCTCAAGTAGCCACAGCTGATTTAAAAGGAAGTGAAACTCCCTCTCCTGCATTACTTGCAGTGGACACTCGGAAAACTATGGGGACAGGCACCTCACCCATTGTGTCAACCTGAAGCCTTGGCAACAGTCTCTTACATTAAGCCAGAAACAGTGGCTGTCCCATCTCAAGCTGATCTGCTCCCTCCCGAGCTCCCCTGCACTCCCTGTCACCACCAGCAGCAGTTCCCCCGCAGCTCGACAAGGAGCTCCTTCGACTCCTCCCATTAACTGTCTGGAGTTAAAGTTCCAAAGCGGTGCCCTGCCCATCACCTTCGAGATTCCTGGGGCTTTTCCTCTGCCCCCCCCCCACCATGAGCTATCGCAGCTCTTTGCTGAAGGCTCATCTGGCTGTCAGTCCTGAACTGCCCTTGGCGTGTGACTGCTGTTCAAAGCTGCTTTGCTCTCCTGCAGCTCAGCACCACCACCTCTCACCAGCGCAGAGGCCAACAGCAGCCAGACAGGGTTACTGCCTCCACGAGCTTAACCAAGCAGAGCTGCTCAGCACTCATCACACCCAGTGCTCCTTCCTGATCCTCATTTCACACAGGGTTTTTTGGGCAAGGACCATGGTTTGCCCACTGCAAGCCCAGAGGGCACTTCCTGCCACCCTACCCCAGCAGCAAGAAGAGCATTCCCCCCCTGCAGAGCTCCCACAGGAGCACTGCAGTACAGGTCAACTATCAGGGAGGGAGGCTGGAAAGGAAATTCTTGGGAACTTCTGACTTTTCTCTGCAAAATTCACCTTCAGTTACCCTGAGAAGCTCTCCTAGGCCTGCCAAGGAGAAGATACACACAACAGCATCCCCACACAAAGCCCACAGCCTGCCTCCTTCAGTTAACTTTGCACTCACCCCTCTGAGCCAAAAGCAGAGGACTGCCAATCTCCAGTTGCCTCTCTGTCAGTAGAGAGGAACTGGAAGTGCCACCACAGAGAGCCAGACAGGAGCACTTTGCTTCAAGAGCTCATTTCACTAATGGGCTCTTCTCCCAACATGTGGGACAGGGCTCAGTGCAGAGTGAGCTGCCTTGCTCCCCAGGCAAGGTAGAGCAGACCCACAAACCACAACTGAGATCAGCAGTTTTGGCTAAGCTTGAATTACATGGGCCATCTTGGTAAAACAAGCCTCCTGCCCCAGCAGCCTGACCAGCAGTTCAGCAGTTTTAGGGATGCAAAATAGGATGCGTGGTTCCCAAGCACGACATGCTGCCAGGTAGCTGCTACAAGACCTTTGTCCAAGACAAGCAGACAGCCATTCATGGCATGTGGGAAAATAAGATTAGTTTATTAACCTAAATTGGGGCACCTTAGGTACATTCCTAAGCAACAGCTTAGGAAACTTCCTCGGAGTGGCTGAGCAGTGCCATTTGCACACTGACACCAATTACTGAGATAGCCCTTTGTTTAATACTTCCACGGGATTAGCATCATTACTGCTCCATGGTTTAGTACTAACACCCTGACCTAGCTCATAAAATTAGTTTTATGACATTTCCCACTTTGCCTTTGTCATTCTTGGCACAACTGTGCAGTCTAAAAATCAAGATTCCATTTCTTTTATTCAAGTGCTTGGCTGTGCTACTGCGCAGCAGCTGACATCAATCATAGCAAAGAGCATCCTTAGCTAAAGAGAATATAGGCTACACAATGCTTTGGAAAAGGAATGCGTGGACTGGAAAAGAAAAAAAGGGAAAAAAAAGGAGAAGAGATTCCTTTCCACTCGATGTGCTTTTCAAAATGTAAATGGTACTTGGTACAAGAACTACTTCTGCCTTTTCCTCTCATCACCACCATGCTCATGTTCTTTTGTGCATTTAAATGAGCCTACATTATTTAAATCATTTTGTTAGCAAACAATAATTTAGTTTTCATGCACACTAGAGCAGAGTACCTGAATCAGATTTCCCCAGCTTTGCCCCAGATTTCACATGCAATATTGGGCAACACAGGGTGCAGCTCCACACCTTTCTTCCCGAGAGATACAAAATACTAGACGACCCGACAGCCATTAGCTAACTCAAAACTTCTGAGAAGGGCTTTGGTAATTCATTAAATGAAAAACAAAAAGGAACTGAACTCGGTACTTCAAGGTATTCTCTTCCAGAGAAGGTATTTCCATTTATCCTTCCCATGATGTTCCCATGACGGCTTGCGTGGGAAGAACGGCAATATTTCCTCAGTTACTCAACGGCAGGAGCTCCCTCCCGGCAGCGGTGCCCCGGCGGCGCCTCAGGGCCGAGCGGCTGGTGCCCTGCAGCGCCTCTGCCCCGGCCCGCACCGCAGCCTCCCGCTGCCCAGGGCTCCTTCCCGAGCCCCCTGGGAGCAGGGTCAGACCTCCAGCCCCGCCTCAAGCCCGCCCTGCTCCCTCGGGACTCTCGCTAGTTCTTGCAGGCCTCTGGGGAGCTCGAAAGCTGCAATTAAACATCCAGGTGATCTCACTGCCAGCACCAACAATTCTGGCTGTCGGCTGCGGCTGGACGGCAGCTGCTCGTACCCTGCACGTCATCCCCGGGACAAGCCACGGCAGCGGCCAAGTCCTTTCCGTCCCGTTTTTTAACGGCAGCTCTAACTCGAGAGACCTAAGCCAGCCGCAACACAGACACACAAGAATTCCAGGCTATCCGGTTATCCTAGGCGGCTTTTTCGGCAGCTCGTCGGGGAAGCCCGGTGGCAGCTCCATCATTAGAGCAGCCGGTGAGCTTCGCCCCCCGCCGCCTCGCCCCTCCCCGGCACCGGCTCGCGTTGTGCCGCTCGCCACCCCAGACCCCTGCGCGGGCCAGAGTCGGGTCGGGTCGGGTCGGGTCGGGTCGGGTCGGGTCGGGTCGGGTCCGGTCCGGTCCGGTCCGGCCCGGTCCGGTCCGGTCCGGTGTAGCCCACCCTGCCCCG